>NW_020716987.1:0-25649 GCF_900518725.1 Notechis scutatus | reverse complement strand
GTCGGGATTTGGGCTTCCAACGCCTCCGTTGAAGGCAGGGCAGGCAGGGGCGCTTCATAATACACTCTCAGGCCCCTGGGCTGCCTGCCTGGGGCACGTCCTTCCGGCCCAGCCCGAGCTGCTTGGTGCGGCCCAGCAGGCGCTTCCACAGAGAGACGCTTGAGCTGCCCCATGTCCGGGTGCTGGCGCAACTGAGGGGGGCTTTGCTGCTTCAGGCCAAGGCACGAGCGGGTCAGCCTGATGCCAGGCATTGCTCTGGCCTGGGAAGGGAAGACGGTCACTTCCCTGGGTTCGGGGAGATGCCGTTGGCTCTGGGGGGGCCCCACATTGGCCTCAGTTGACGGAAAGGAGGGCTGGTCCAGTTTCCCCCCCCCACTTGGTCTTGTCTTGCTTTCTCTTCCATTTTGTTCCCACAGCACCCGGGGTCTCTCTGGGAGGGAGATGGGCGGCCTCCAAACATGACTGGCCCAGATAGGTTGATGGGCAGATCAATCAATAGATACAGATCAGTGGTGACAGATGAGAGACACACAGACAAACAAAGGCGCCATTTTGCCCCGTACGCCCCAGATTCCTCCCTCCCCCCAGGGAGCCCCCCTGCCCGGACTCACTTCCCTGAGGGAGGGGATCAGCTCCTTCACGTCCACCTGGAGCATGTTGCCGATGAAAGGGAGCGGCGGGGGCCCCGGGGGGAGGCCGGCGAACCTCTTCTTGGCTGTGAAGTGGAGGAAGAGGAGGCACGAGGCGGCCATGGCTAGCAGGATGCTGATGGGTCCCCCCAAATCCATCCAAGTGATGGCTGAGATCTCCATGGCTGCTGAGAGTCCAGCTGGCCAGCCAGCCAGCCAGGATATATATGGCCGGACACCTCTTGCGCCAGTCCCTGGCTGGCCGGAAGTTGGGCCACAGCCTGAGGCTGGGCCGATGTCAGCTGGGTGGGGCTGGGCTGAAGGAGGCCAGTTCTGCTGGGGGTCCAGGAACCTTTTGCGGTGTGGCTCTTTTTAAAGCCCCCTTTGAAGAAGTCCTGGGCCCTTTCCCTTCCCCTTGCTTGTGGTATCCTGCAGCTCCAAGACCATTCCTTGCACGCCCCCTGCCCTTTCTGCTGCCTAGGAGCTTGCCAAGGCACCGCCCCCCTCCCCCTCCACAGAGCTCCAAGGCTGAAACTGAGCGGCCTTTGTGAGCCAGATTTCTCAAGCCATGTTTGCATACTGCTTTGCAGTTCCAGAGAGATCTGGCTGGGGCTACTCCATTGGCCAAAGATTAACCCAGCCACGTCCAGGACAGCCACTGAATGTGTGTCCATGCTCCTGTTGCACCCGGTGCTGGGTGCGAAGCCCCCCCCCCCCCCGCCCTCCCCTTCCTGCTCCCTTGGAGCCTTTCTCTGGCAGGCTTTTTCTCCTGGATCATGGCCGGTCTGCCCATCCATAACTCTGCTCTGAAAGTGGGCTATGAAGACCAGGTGGCTTGAGTCCCCAACTAGCCACTCCACTTCTTGGCAACCCAGCCCAGCCCCAGCCGGCTACCTTACAAGACTCTGAACTCCTGCCAGAGGCCCAGAGAAACAGGCTGCCCAAGCCAAGCTCGATTCTCTTCATCAGGGATTGAGCAGGTGGCATGAACCCAGACGATGATGGGAAGGGGGCGTCTGCTGCCCCAAAGGTGCTTTTCCGAAAGGCCACTGGACTTCCTTGGTTTTCAGTCCTGACCAAACAACTGAAGAAGCTTCGTGGATGAGAAGGAAAATGTTTTCAAGGAAAAACCCAAGAAAGCCCAGTGACACCCATGACCTGGTGGATTGAGAACCTCCATCGACGTGTGTGTGTGTGTGTGTGTGTGTGTAAAAGAATATAAGGAGTGAGGAAGAGGAGGCTGCATCAGCCTTCATTGGAATCACCCCTCTTTTCCTGCTCTGGTCAATTCCCTGGTGCTCTCTGAGTGGGGTTATTTTCTTGCAGACATTTTATGACCCAAACTTGGTAACATCCGGAGTGTTCAGCCTTTCATGCCTGAGCTACAAATATTCTCCTTTGTTGCTGCTCAATTCTAAGCAACTGGGCCAAAAAGGAATTTCTTCTGCACCGCAAGAACCCAGAGAAGGCTGGCTGTGCCCTGCCTGAAGCGGCTGCAGTCCGTTCCTTCTGCGCAATGGAGCTTCTGGCCCTTCTCCAAGGGGGGGACAAGCCAGTGGTTGTGGATCATGGGTGGTGGATATCTAGCAGTTGACTTAGTCCACTATGGGCCATTACCTTATGGAACAATGCAGTTTATTTCTTTGGACTTCGGAAGCAACGTAATCGTAGAAGTTTTGTTTTGTTAATAATAGTTTAGGGTTTACCCTGCTGCATGAATTCAGCCTTCAGGTTGTAGTTTCCTTTTAAAAAAATAAAACCACCATATTCGTCTTAAGCAATCTCTCTAACCTTTTGCTCTTAGCAGAATTTGCCAAGATTAAATTTTAAAAAATCAGTTTTGTTTTACCAAATGACCACTGTCCCCTCAGTGAGCGAATCATCCTCCTTGCAATTGGGCTAAATGACATGACACCCCCAGTTGACTCGCAAAATCCAGGTGGGTGAAGTGTATCTCGTTAAAGGATAATCGGTGTGGAAAGCTTCTGTCAGTGACCTCTCCCCGGTTGCTTTGGACAAAGCCACCCAGGGGGATCTGCAGGACAGGGATTTCATGGTTGAACCTGCAGTCACTGAACGTAGCTGGAAGTCAGAGCTGGATGGATGTAAGTATCACCTTTTCTTTCCCTCTTCTTCTCTGTTTTCCTGGCCAAAGGCTGCCGCTATGGCTGGTGTGTTCCTCTTCAGATGCCCAGGCTGTCTACCATAGAGCTGGTCCCTCATTCACCGTTGCTGCTGCTGCTGCTGCTGCTGCTGCTGCTCTGGGTCTCCTTCACGTTAAGTGGGAGGAAGAAGGGCATGAAAGCCCCCCTGCCCCCTGGGCCCACCCCACTCCCCATCCTGGGGAACTTTCTCCAGCTGGACCGGAAGAATCTGGTCCAGTCCCTGATGGAGGTGAGTTGGGTTTCCTTCCTTGAAAGCCAGCAGCTGCTTCTCAGGGTACACAGCGAGCTTGGTGGGCAATGTTGGAATGGCTGGCCTTTGACCAGGTGTCATGTGCACCTTGGGCATTTTTGCAGGGGGTGGAAGTAGATGGGATACCCAGATTGGCACCCCCTCTTCCCAAGACAGAGAGAGGAGGACAAGTCAACACAATGGCCCTGTCTCGTTTATGCTGCTCCAACCCTTGGGTGGAGTCCTCCTGGCCTGGAGATGAGGAAGCCCAGGGATCAGGGAAGTCACACAGAGTGGGAGGAGGCGTTGTGGTCAGGATACTCCACAACGATACACAGGCATGGCTCGAAATATCAATTTCCCTCCATTCTAACCCAAAGAATTACAAAATGTTGAAACTGATACAAATAAATGGCACCCACCATTCTTTGTTCCACAGCCCACAGAGTTGTGGATGAATGGCTTAAAATATTGCCATATGTCCTAAAGCCAGAAAGGAATTAGAATGCCACGGACATAACCTTTCATAGCAAGCCTTTATGGGGCACTCAAGCACTTCCCCTCAGCAGCTCTGAAGAGGACGCTCGGCAGGCAATCTGCCCCACTGCTCCAGGCACCTTAGGCTGGGTGGGTCCCTTCAGCTCTTTCCATAGGTGTTCTATTGCAGGCGTCTCCATGCTGGCTGGGGAATGCTGGGAGTTGAAGTCCACAAGTCTTAAAGTTGCCACGGTTGGAGTCCCTGTCCTGTGAATTCAAATCACTGGAGGTCCTTTGGGGCCCATTCTTGGGTTTTCTTAGATGTACATTTTGAGGTCGTTATCCTGCTGGAAGGAGCACATGGCTCGTGTGGAGAGGGGCTGGGTTGGAGACCGAGTGCTGCTGCATGGGGGGGGGGGGTTGGGCTCCTGTCCCTAGCTCTTTGATGGGGACATGAAAGCAGCCCCCCAGGCAATAGTGATGTCACTGGCTGATCCTTTCAACACGGAAGCCCCTTACACGGGACGGGATGGGGGGGGGATCCTGCTAGAGAACCCCATGACCTGCATCAGAGTTTTCTCACACAGAGTTACGTTTTGCTCCAGAATATTTTGATGGCGTCCTTTTGAATCATGTTCTTTTCTTTAAGAAACGTTATTTGTCAACATGCATGTTAGCAAACTCCAGTCTGGCAGATTTGGGGGATCTATTGGAAGCGGGGTCTCCTGGCCCCATCCCAAGAGACTTGGAGGGTGGGTGGAGATAAGGGGACAAGTAGTAGAGGAAGGAATCCTGGCAACTTATTCCAGAGAAAGAAAGAATGAGAACAATATCCTGAGCACTGCGGAATCTGTTGAAAATCTCCCTGGTTTTTATTCTGAATTCCCAACAGTTTGAGAAAAAAGAGATTGAATGAAGAGCCTTGCTATTTTTTCTTGCTTGATCCCTTCAGAAAAGAGATGGAAACGGCTCCCGGGAGGAGGTTCCACCTTCCCACCCCCAAAGACAACCCAGTGTCCACCTGTGGCGCCTGGCATGCAGGCAGGAACTGGGCTCTGCTGGGCGTGAAGGGGCAGCAGCCCAGCAAACCTCCCTGACCCAAAGGAGCCTTAGGGAGATGTGGGGCCATTGGAGACCCCTTGAGTGGGAGTGGGAGGGGGCGTCAAAGAAGTCCTTCCCTCCTGCTCCTGCGAGGTGGGGCCAGCCACTAGCAGCTCTTTTCTTGGGCCAGCATTTCTCGCTGGCAGCATCACTCTCATCTAGCTGGTTATGGCAACCCCCCCCCCCTTCCCCTCAGAAACAAGTTGGTCCTTCTGCCTCTTGGGAAAGGTGTCGGGAGAAACCCCGAGGGAAGAGAGGCAGGCCAGGAGGAGCCCAGCAGGCCTGTCTGGCAGCACCTCTGCCTCTTTCCCAGGCCCCACTTCTTCTGGCCCTCTCCCCTCCAACCTGGCTCGGTGCCCCTTCTCTCAGCCCTGGCACTGGGGTGGCACTGGGTGGCAAGCAGAGTTGACTATCCTGCCCGGAGGGGGGAGAGAGGCAGGGAGAATAAGTCAGAGCTGGATGTCTTTGTTGGTCAGAAAGGTTTCTTCCACCCCGCTGAAACTCCCATCCACAAAGGGTCCTCGGCGGGATTCTAAGCTCGACACCTGCGAGTGGATCTCACCTTACACTCACTTTCCTTTGCTGCAGGGTTTGCCCACTGCTGTTAGCCCAAAGCAACTCAAGCACCTTGTAGCCTAGAAGAGCCTTGAGCCCCAACTATTCATGCAAGAGCCCAGGATTTCTGTAGAATGGATACTTTTCTAAAACAAAACACAAATCTGTCCCTAGGCATAATCTGGAATTCAAATTAGACTATTTGCAGTTCCAAATGTTCAGCATTTGATTCTGATTTTGGGGGAAAGCTGAGTTGTTGTTGCTCAGCAGCCGTTGTGCACCCCTTCGGCTGGGTCTGTGTGTGAAAGCTGGCCTCTTTCCGGCGGGGCCAAGCAGCCTGGTCGGCTTCCTGGGCTGGTGGGACTTGGGAGGCCGCCTGTCTCCTCGGGCTGCTAAAGGCTCCCAATACAGGGGGTGGGGGGGGGGGGGGGGCTCCAAACCACTCCTGGTCTTTCTTGGCAGATGGGCAAGGAGTACGGGCCGGTGTTCACCGTCTTCCTGGGACTGCAGCGGGTTGTGGTCTTGTGTGGCTACCAAGCCGTGAAGGAGGCCTTGGTGGACCAGGCAGAGGAGTTCAGTGGGCGAGGGCAGCTGCCCGCCTTCTCCAAGGACTTCAACCACCATGGTGAGGGATGCTTTGGCTACAAGGCGGGCCTGAAGCTGCCTTGCTGGGCTTGCCTGGCGCTGGTGAGGGGGGGGGGTTCCTGAGAGAAGCCCCCTGACCTCCTGGTCTCTTGGGCAGGGATTGTGTTTGCCAACGGGCAGCGCTGGCAGCAGCTCCGCCGCTTCTCCCTCACCACCTTGAGGAACTTTGGGATGGGCAAGCGGTCCATTGAAGAGCGGATCCAGGAGGAGGCCCAGTGCCTGGTGGAGGAGCTCCGGAAGGCCGAAGGTAGCTGTTGGTGTGGAGCAGCAGCCCCTCCCTCGCCTCGGTTGGCCTGAGCCTTCCTCAAGGGGAGGTCCAAGAATCGCAGGTCAAAGCAGGCCAAGGAAGTCTTCCCCTGCCAATGCCTTTGGCTCGGGAGGTGTCTGGACTCCCAGCAGGGGAAGGTTTGGTTTTCTACCATGGGCAACTACAAGCCCTACGATCCAAAATTTTAGCAAAGGGTTCTCTGCCTGGTTGCTGGGTGGACTCCAGAGGCCTCTGGTCCCATTTCTGGCCTTCCTGGACTTCCGGAAGGCCCGTTTTTCACCCTCCCCGATCCTCCACTCTGCCCTGCGCTTCCCTGCGTCCAAAATGGGCCACGTGGGGGCTCCTGGGAGGGGAGGGGTGGGCAGGGCCAGCCAGGAGTGGGCTTGGGGGCTCTCCAAACTGCACACAATCTTAGCTAGGGGCTCTCCCGAACCCCTGCGAACCCCCAGCAGACCCACCCCTGCCTGGGATCTGTGAGCAGCCCCCCCCCCAAAGCTGATCCTGACTGACCCCAGAGGCCATCATGGCTAGTAGCCCTTCTCACTTTCCTCCCTGCCTGAAGCTGCCATTCGCTGTAGAGTTGTCCAGATGCCACCAACAGGATGTGCCCTGCAAGCCCTCCCTTCTGTGGGCCAGTGCTGTGGGCTCTCCTGGGCTCTCGGGCTGACCCTCCTCCCACCACATGCCATTGTGTTCCCTGCAATTGTTTGTCCTCCTGGAAGTGAGGAGTTTGGACTTTTGGGTCCACATTCAATTACTATTGTTATCATTATGGTTTGCTGCACAGCTGGCCAGAGGTTCAGACCGGATGTTATTAACGCTGGGCAGGTGGGTGGGAAGGAGGGGAGGCTGCAGGCCCAGCAAGGTTCCCTCTCTTTTCTCCAGGGACGCCCTTTGACCCCACCTTCCTTCTTAGTCGCGCTGTCTCCAATGTCATCTGCTCCGTTGTGTTTGGGAATCGGTTCGAGTACAGCGATGAAAAATTCCTCCGGCTGAACAAGCTGATAACGGAGCGTTTCTGCATTGCCAGCTCAACCGAAGCCGCGGTGAGGACAGTGGGAGAATGCCTTCACTTTTGCCACCTTTCCCCTAATCAAACCATGAATTGAGGGGGCCATTTTCTGCTGAGTGCCTGGCATTTTGTCCCCAAAATATCTGAAAGTCCATAACCGAATTTGCTATTCTTGGGGGAGAGAAAAGCTCCCCGTGGCTCTCACCCCTCAGGGGGAAGAGGCCGAAAGTTCTTGTTCTGTATTCTGTACAGTGGTAGATTTTGTCTTCTGTACAGACGCAGATAGACAAACAAAACGTATATACAAAGTTTTTATTATTGGTTCATCAGGTATCCTCATAACTCACATTTGTGACGAAGTTCTTCTTTAATGACCAATCCTTTGCATATCCGTCTTGTAGTGTAGAAAGATAAAAAGGTCTCAACCCCATGATAATTGAAGCATGGTATGAAATGGTGGTTTCAGGCAAGAGTGAGGGAGCCTCCCCCAACCCAACAAGGGTCACTATAGTGACCAATCAGGATTACAGATGTGGTCCTGTGATATGGACTACATTTCCCAGGATACCTTAACTACATTTACCATGATGCAGTCTCTTAAGGGGACAGCTCACAATTCCTAAATAACTATCCCAAATCCCATTAACTGTCTGGGCAGCACAGTTTTCCTCATGTTGGTGGTCGTTCCTCCAGCTCCATCCCACCTGGGATGGGGGAGGGGAGAACAGAGGCTGAGCAAACTCTCAATTTGCTTCCAGGCTGGCTGGAATCGGCTGCATCCGACCTCTTAGGTGGAGAACTGGACAAGAATGTTCCCTTCTGGGAGGCTGGTGGGGTTAGTCCAACTGGAACCTGCCTGCCTCCCCCCCCCTTGAATTTTCAGCCATATTCCCAAAGTGGAGCCATGTCTTCAGAGACGTGCCTAGCAGAAGGATGCGCTCACATTGGCCCTTCACCACTTTGATTAAGAAGTAGCAGCTGCTTGCACACAACTATCTAAGTTTGCCTCACTTTTAAAGTCTGTTTTGCCAGTTAACCACAGGCGTGTATTGCGCAATCTGCCCAATAGGTTAGTTTGTGTACCAAGTTAAGCCCAGTGCACCCAAAATCTGCGGTCAAGAAAAGCTAACCGTATTATTGTTTCACCCCTTGCCCTCTGTCCAACTTGGGGTAGCTCTACAACATCTTTCCGGAGATCATGGAGAAGATCCCTGGAGTGCATCACGCAGGCCACAGGTGCTCTCAGCAGATCATCGGCTTCATAAAGGAGAGGATCCAGACGCAGCAGGCCTCGCTCGATCCTTGTGCTCCCCAAAATTACATTGATTGTTTCTTGGCAAAGATGGAGCAGGTAATGCTGCTTCTCAAGGAGTTTCACTTCTCACTTGGGTGGCATGAAAGGGCTTCATGTTCAGCTGCCAGGCAAAGGAGCTGGTTGTGGGTCTTTGGGGTGCATCTGTTGGCTCCAGAGGCCTCCCCACCTTTCTTCCCTTGCATGGAAGGAGGGGAAGTTATTCCCCGCTTTCTTTATGGCCACCAAAGACAACTGAGGGCCTTCGGGGTTCAGGCAGAGCTCCAGCCCCAGAGTTTGGCTCAAGATTTAGGAAGAGACTTCTAAGTCACCTTTCAACTCAGAGCTTGGCTAAGAGTAGAGGTCCACAACCCCCAGGCCGCAGGTCACTACTGGGCTGTGGAAGCAGCAGGCGAGCACACCTGTGCAGACAGAAGGCAAGCATGCTGGGAAGCCCCATTTGTGTGAGTGATGGGTGCAGGTGCCCACCACTGGCACAAATAGAGCTGTGCGGGCGTGCCTGCACTCCCTCTTACACACACACACGCACGCACGCACACCCCTCTGGTCCCCAAAACCAGAAAGGTTATGGAAGTCTGGGTTAGAGAACTAATGAAGAAAGCTTCAAATAGTCTGCTGCTCCTATTCAGCTGAAGATGAATTGCACAGGGTCGTAACTCAGGCAGGCTTCACCTTGCCTGCACAGAGGAATGGGGACCTGCAGCTCCCAAATGTCTCCCGTCTGATTAGAAGCGTGTTACTTCCAGAGCTGCAAGGGGGAGGGGGGAGGGGGGGGGACAGAATCTGACATGCTCATTGGGTGCTATCTGAGCACCACTTCTCCTTCTATTGGCCATCAGGAGACACCATTTTGCTCTACTGGAGCTCATCACTTGACCTCTTTCACAAGGAGGTTCACAAGCCTCTATGGCAGGGATGGGGAACCAACTCCCAGAATTCCCAAGCCAGCCATGTTGGTTCAGGAATTCTGGGAGTTGAAGTCCACCAGTCATAAAAGGGCCGTGGTTCTCTGCTCTATGGGGATTGAACTCCTGGACGCTTCAGATTCAGGTTTCTCAGCCTCGGCAACATTAAAGCGTGTGGACTTCAACTCTGAGGGTTCTGGGAGTTGAGGTTCATATGTGCTGGCTGAGGAAGTTGAGTCAAGGCCATTAGTCTCCCGTTCTTGTTGGTTCAAAACATTCCGCTAAGTCTGAAGCCGCGACTTGGATTAGCAGCGCATGTGACTCGGCTTCCAGACCAGTGTGCCTGCCTGCCTGAGAACCTTCTCTGACACCTAGGAGTTGAAGTTCACACCTGCTGAATTTGCCAAGGCTGAGACACAGCGATGCACACGGTGCCTTAGCAAGCCTTGTTGCGGAAGAGACGCAGAGAGTATTCTCGGCAGAACAGTTTTGGCCTGTAGGAGCCCCATAAAACGAAGCTTGCAAAATGAGATGATAACGCAACACAACAACACCCGTCTCTCTGCCTGAGAGCTTCGGAGGGAAGGCAGGCAGCGCAAGCCCAGTCCTAAAGAGAACTTTCCACCCCGGAGTGCCCCGGTTTCCATCCCAGAGAGTCAGCCCGGGAACAACAACTGGCCCCGGGAGGCTCCCCCCAGGAAAGGCCCCGGGTCCACGTCCTGCCCGAAGGATGAAGGGCACGAAGCAGAACCCGAGAAATGGCCACTGGCCACTCTCGTCTCTGCAGCTGCTGGGTCTTGGCAGGCCTATTCCGCTAGGAGGTTTTCACCTAGCAGCGCCTGGAAACGAAGGCGGCCTTTCCCTTATCTCCCGTGGCCTTTGACAGGAGAAGCACAACCCGGATTCTGAATTCTGCATGGAGAATTTGGTGATGGCCACGTTCAACCTCTTCTTTGCTGGCACAGAGACCATCAGCACTACCCTGAGATTCGGCTTCCTCATCCTGATGAAGCATCCACAGGTCCAAGGTCAGGGAGGAAGGAGCCCCCCCAGCACTGCCAGGGGCCTCCTCGGGGGTGGGCTGGCCAGCGGGGGAGGGGGGCCTTCTTTTCTCAGTTGTTCTGCTCTGGGAAGGTGGACAGTCCACAGCATTATTTGGGCCCTGGCTGCCGGCGCTGAGCGGCCCTTTCCCTGCCCAGCAGGGCTGCGCGTCCTGAGGCTGGCTTGTGGCCCTCAGGGAGCCCTAGAAGTTAACCCCCCACGGCGTCTTTTCAACATGTAGGCTAGAAATGAATGAACTGCATGGGAATGGCCCCCTAAAGACCTTTGTCCACGGAGTAGCCCTTGTTCCCATTTTGGCTTGGCCCATCCGGCCCCCAGGCCCTAAGCGCTGCTCTCCGCCCTCCCTTCCCCGCCAGCAGGGCGTCTCCTCCTTTGTTCTGCAGGCCCATTTCATGGCAAGCAGGCGGACCTGTCGCTGCTTTGCCTTCAGGGGCCCTTGCAAGAATCCACTGCAGGCCAGAGTCTGACCCCAGAGCCCCCCCGGCCATCTTTCCCCAGAAAAGCTCCACAAGGAGATCGACCGAGTGATCGGGGCTGGCCGCTGGCCCTCGGCTGACCACAGGCGGCAGATGCCCTACACGGAGGCGGTGCTGCACGAGATCCAGAGGTTCAGCGACATCCTGCCCATGAGCCTCCCGCATGCCCTCACTCGAGACACCCACTTCAGGGGATACGCCATCCCGAAGGTGAGGCTCGGGGGCAGGACAGGACTCGGAGCTCAGCCGCAGCCAGGGTGCTTGTCCGGCACGCTCCCTTCCATTATGGCCTTCGGGGTCTGCCCTCGGCTGTGGGGTGGGGCATTTGTGCCAGAGCCGCCCCGCCCCACTGGCCTGGCCATGCCAGTTCTGCATGCTCCAGTGCCAGCTGGCCTTTGCTAAGCTGTTACCCGAGGAGAGGGGAAAGGAGAAACCGATTCCTGAGTTTCAACCGAATCTGGTCCAATGGGATGGACAGCAGAAGGTCCTGTGGGTGGAGGATGTGCCAAAACAGAGGTTCTGCCGTGGAAGGGTGGCGGGCATCCCTTTTGGCTACCACCAAGCAAAGTTTCTCAGGCCCCCTGCCCTGGACAGCGCCACTGAAATGCCCCTCAATCCTAGCTTCCCCTCTGGCAATGCGGGCACCTCATTCTGGGCTTCCCTCCTTGCCTCTGTCTCCACTTTCCCTCCTGCTCTGCCTGCTTGGATGTGTTCCTGCCAGGGGACCTACGTCTACCCTCTACTCAGCACGGTGCACTACGACGCTGAGCATCACGCCAGCCCTGAGCAGTTTGAGCCCCGGAGATTCCTGGACAGTCACGGCCGTTTCAAGACGGCAGACGCCTTCATGCCTTTCTCCGCAGGTGTGTCCTGGGGCGGGTGTTCCCCTCCCCCCTTCCCTTCCCTTCCGTCCCTCTTTGTGCCACTCGCTCCTCCCCTCCCCTCTCAGAAGGTGGCCCAGCCTTAGGCCACGTGAGGAGCACGGGGCCCCTCAGCTGCCTCTGGCACCCACTCTTTGCCCCCTCTCTGCAGGGAAGCGGCTGTGCCTGGGCGAGGGCCTGGCCCGCATGGAGCTGTTCCTCTTCCTCACCACCATCCTGCAGGCCTTCACTCTCACGTCACCGGTGCCCCTGGGTGAGGTCAGCATTGTGCCCGATGCCAGTGGTGTCAGCCGTGTGCCCATGAGATACCAGCTCTTGGTGGTACCACGCCAAGCTTGACCCACACTGTTTCCCTTCTGTCGCACCCTCTTCAACTGCCCAGAGGGTGGGAGGCTGTGGTTTCCTCCATCAGGGCAATTTATGGGCAGCGAGTTCCTGCAACAAGCACCCAGTGCTGTTCGTAGAAAAGCATCTCCGCAGTTCCGGTCGGACTGTGAGCTCCTCCTGGGTGCTCCCTGAGCTGGGCACTTTCCTCGTAGACCCCAACTGGGCAACACCTTCAGTGCCACTCTGGCATAGCCATGGAGTCTCTGCAAGGAAACCAGCCAGCTCAGGGAGCACCCAGGACACCTTTCGGCTCCCTTGAGGGCACAGGGCGCGGGAACTGCTCCCCCCTGCCGTGTCCCCCCCACAAATCAGGAAGCTGCTTCTCTAACCCTGACCCCTGGAGCATCCCTGGGGCTGGGATGGCAGTGTTGGCCGCTTGAAGCCGAAAAGGCCCTGTTTCCAAAGAGCCAAACCAAGTCACTCTGTGTTTAGGTGGGTGCTTCTCCCACAGCCCCCAAACAAACAAACAAAATGCTTTGAATAAAATGTGCTCATTTCAGTAACACCAGTTTCTGTTTTCACTTTGCCCCCATCAGAAGGGAGCCCAGCACACAGCAGCTGGCCCTGAGGATGCCCGTAAGGGGGCAGCCCTCTTCTCTTGGGCGGTGGCAGGAGGGGCAACTGCTGGCTGCTGTCACCTTCGACCACTGCCCCTACACTGCAGGAAAAGGCCTGTCATTTCGCTCTTTGGGGGCACAGCATGAAGTAAAAGCTTCAGAGGGGGAAGCGGGGGTGGGGGGGGGGGGAGGGGGGGGGGGGGGGGGGGGGGAGGGAGATCCACATCTGGGTCTAGGGGGGGTGGGCCGATGGGCAGAACACGGGCACTCCTGCAGATGCCCCCTGACTCCTCCCAGATGGGACCCCCTTCTTTCCACCACCACCCCAGGACAGGCGCGGCTGCCTGGGGGTCCCTGGGAGGGGGGCTCCTTCTGCTGCCCAGAGGCCTGAGCTCCTTGTCGCGCAGCAGCATCCAATTCAGGGGAAAGCGTGACAGTCGTCCACCCAAGGAGACACATCCCCTGCTAGGGAGGCTTGTTCCTTGCCTCAGTTTCCCTCTTCGTGAATGTGCCACCCGCCTTGCAGGTTGACCCGGAAGCTCAGCAGGCAAGACCGCAGGGGAAGCAACTGGGGGGGGGGGGCTGGGCAGTTGGCCTTTAATCACCCCTGCAGAGGAACATGCCAGGAGACCTGGGGACTCCGATTCTGGGGAGGTGCTGGTGCCGATCAAAGCCAAACGGAAGCCAAGAGGAGCCCGGATTGTTGCGCCTGAGCTTCAAGGATTGCAAGGGAACCCTGGAATTTCAGCTGCTCTTTTGCCAGGTAGCCTGTAAGGGATTCCGCAAGGGGAACCTTTCCCGCGTCAGGGCGGAAGAAGCGGGAATTCTGCTCAGGAAGGACGGGCCTGCTCTTGGCACCGGCTGGCACCAGCCTCAAGCTCCAGCTCTGCCTGCTGGCACAGGACCCTTGAACTTCACCCACATCCATTTTAGGTTGGGGAAAACTGTTTATTTCAATATGGAAAAATCAACAGACAGAGGATATTGATGCAAAATGGAAACTCGCCTGAGTTGGCAACTTCAGAGGAGAGAGACTGTCTGAGGAGGGGGAGACCTGAACACCAGCTATATTCCATGCCCACCCTCCGAAGCCGGCCTGCCTGGAGCTGCTGCAGGAAAGGGCACAGAGGCTGGGGAGAGGAGGAGGAGGCGGAACCCAACGCAGGGGAGGGGGTGCCCGTAGGTGCCAGGCTCTCTGGAGATGGAGAGGCAGCTGCGGTGCCCTCTGCAAGAGAGTCATGTCCTTAGAGGGCACAGGGGGAGATGTGGCAAAGGCGCCAGAGGGCCCCTCGCTCAGCGGGGGATGACAGAGAACTCATAGGCCTGTGGGATTGTGCCAAACCCCACCAACTTCGGGGAGAGGTCGATGTCTTCAGGGGGCATAGCTGACTTGAAGCGGAAATGCTGCAGGATGCTGGTGAGGAAGAGGAAGAGCTCAGCACGGGCCAGATGTTCTCCGAAGCAGTAGCGCTTTCCTGCAAAAGACCAGAGCAGGGAGGCCGGTGGGCAGGAGGGCCCCCTGGGTGCTGTCCCAGCTAATCTATGGGAATTGGATAGTTACTTAGGAATTATGAGCTGTCCCCTTAAGGGAATGCTTCGTGGGAAATGTAGTTAAGGTATCCTGGGAAATGTAGTCTATGTCACATGACCACATCTGTAATCCTGATTGGTCACTAAATTGACCCTCGAGGGGTTGGGGGGAGTGTTCCTCACTTTTGCCTGAACTCCCTAACTCATGGCAGTTGTTTTCTATCGCTCCGAGATGGGTTAGGAGATAACCATCTTTTACTACAAGGCAGATATGCAACGGATTGGTCATTAAAGAAGAACTTTGTCACAAATGTGAGTTATGAGGATACCTGATGAACCAATCAATGTACTTTGTTATGAACGTCTTGTTGAGTTTATCTATCTGCATCTGCACAGCTTAAAAATCCACTACTGTGCAGAAGACAGAAAAACCTGCCTGCCTCCCCAATGGGGCCTGTGGGGGTCCTTCCCTTGAGGAGGCAACAGAGGACTTGGGGCTCCTTTCGGTGGTCTCAGCAACTCTTTTGAATTTGTGCTTTGTGGAGGAAACTCAAAACTGGGGCCAGGATGTGTTTCTGGACCAGCCCTCTGCATTCTGGGGAGGGGCAGGGAGGAAACTGGGTGACCTTTGGTGGAGGGTCTTTGAGAGGGTTGTCTGAGGTGACTTTCTGGCTTGAGAAATGGTGGGGTGGGGGCTCACCAGTGGAGAAGGGTATGAAAGCCTCATTCCTCTTGAACTGCCCCTTCTCATCCAGGAAGTGTTGGGGGTCAAACTTCTCCGGTCTTGCAAAATGTTTGGGGTCTCTCATCGCTGTTCCCAACATGGGGAAAACCTCGGTCCCCTGAGGGCAGGAAATAACATCAATTATTCTGGCTGAGAATGATGGGAACTATGTTCCAACTTATGTGTAAGACTGATACCCTTGAGGACTATTTTAGAGTGGGTGCTGAAGTGTGGGGTTGGAGATACCCCCCCCCTTAATACCTTGGGAATTGTGTACCCTCTTAACTGGACATCTTGGGTGACACGCCGTGGCAGTGCCAGGGGGAGAATGTCCCCAAATCTCTGCATCTCATGAATCACGGCTTCCGTGTAGGGCATCCGCAGCCTGTCCTCCATGCTGGGAGTCCGATGGACTCCAATGACACGGTCAATCTCCTTGTGGATCTTCTCTGGGGAGAGATCAGAAAGAGTAATAGAAAACTCCAGGTTCCACTCGCAGCTGGAGAAGTTCCCTGGGTGACTCGGTCCGGCCCTTCTCCGTTCCAGCCCAGACAGTGAGGGAGGAAGGGCTGCTCCTCCTGGAGAAAAGGTGATGGGGCTCCAACAAACCCCTCAACTGCTACCTGGGAGAAGGAGTTGGGCCTTGGAGTCTCCACTGTCCCAACCACCCTCCTGCTCTCTGGCTGGGGGGCGGGGGGGGGGGTTATTTCTCTGTTGCCATGGAAATTACCTTCCACCTCTGGGTACTTCAGCAGCATCAGGAACCCATAACGCAAAGTGGTGCTGACCGTTTCCGTCCCACCAAAGAAGATGTTAAGCGTGGTTGCCACCAGTTCCTCCATGGAGAAGAAAGAGTTGGGGTTGTTTTCTTCCTTGGTGGGAGAAAAGGGAAAGTTTTTATCAAGAGCCCGGGAGCTCCTGGGCAGCTTTCACAGCTCTCCTAATTTGCTGATGTCAGCGCCTCTCTAGAAGTCTGCACAGCCCGAACCTTGATGAGGCTGACGTTGCTGTCCCACACTGGCTTTTGGTTGATTTGAACTGTGGACCACACCTTGCTTACACTCTTGTCTGCTTGTTTGGGGTCTTGTGGGGAAGAAATCTGGGGAAGTTCCTTTCAAAAGACCCCTGGAAGGAGAATCTCCCAAAGGTTTGTATCTGCTCCCATTCACGTTGTAAGTATTTCTGAGCCTGCATTTCTGTGTGCATTAATCATCCCATTAATCAGGTCCCCCCCCCCCGTTCTACCTGCTGCATTTTCACCAGGAAGCAGTCAATGAAATCCCGTGGGGAGTTGGGGTCCAGGGTCTCCTGGTGGGCTTTTGCCTTCTTGGCTACAAATTCCTTCAGCTCACAAAACCTCTTGAAAGCCATTTGATGTGAGCCAGGGATGCGTCGCACAATTTCAAAGAAGATGTCCAAGAGCTGCGGGTTGGAGAAGGGAAGAAAGGAAGGTTTTACTGGGAGAAGAAGTCCTTGGCAAGTGTAGCTGAGGTGGAATAAGGAGGGTAAGGCCTGGGAGGAGAGGTGATGGGTCCCAGGAGACCTGTGGGTGCTTGACCCTTCCTTCTTCCCCCAGGTGAGTTGCTTCTTCAGGTCTGCAGAAGAGGAGGTCCTCCTTCACCGTGGGGGAGGAGAGAGCCAACTGCTGCCCCACCACCTTCACTGGGAGGGGAGTAGATGCCCCTTTAGGTATATTTCAACCCTGGCATTCTATCTCATCCCACGTTGGAAAAAAGGTCATTTCCTGAACCTGTTGAGGGCACCCAAAGTAGGCAGATAAAAGGGGGCCTCCATCGCTTCTCCTCAAGGACTTCAGCCCCGGCGCCTTGGGGTTCAGAGCCCCGAATGAACGCCGATGCCTTCCCCAAGGAGAAGCCGCAGAATGGAGCAGGGGGCTGGGTACCTGTCCTCGGGCTGAGGAGCTGAAGCGAAATATTTCATTCACTGCGGTCAGCAAAGAGAGGAACTCTTGGTCTTCATAGTCAAAGCGGCTGCCAAAGGCGATGGAGCTGATGACGTTGGACACGGAGCGGCTCAGGAAGTAGGTGGGGTCAAAGGGGGCCCCTGGGGGGAGAGAAGCCCTTCTTGATGCTCGTGCAGGGACTGCGGGGTCTCTGCCTTGCCAGGCTCAACCCCTCCTCAAATGCTCCTGGCTTCACCTCTGCCTCCTGGGGAGCAGGGAGACCGGGAGGGGGGGGAGGCACCCTTTGGCAGCTAGAGTCCTTGCCAGGGGCTTAAACAGAGCAGTAGATGCTGTGGACACCACCCTGGGCCGGGGGGGCCAGGACCCTCGGAAATGGGATGAGTTCAGGTGTGCCCACCGCTGAAGCCAGCCGGGGAATGTGAGCCGCAGCCTTTGCTTTGCAGGCAAAGAGAACCCAAGTGACATGGACCCTGTGCCAAGGGCTGGCCAGGCTGGGGAAGCCAGAGCAAATAGAAACTCTGCCCCATGAAGAAGCAAACGAAACACTCTGGGCTGGACCTGAGAGTGGGCTGGCGGGTGGGGGCACTGCGGGAAGTGGAACCTTCCCTTGGTGGTCTTGGTGCCTTTGACAAAGCTGGCTTGGATGGCATGAGCCAGGTTCCCCTTTTGGATCTTTGGGCTTCCTTAGCCAAGCCTGTGCCATTTTCTCCAGCCCCCCCTCCCCGAATTGCCCCTTGGCCTGCTTCTGGGGGCAACAGAAGTCCACCTGCCTTTTGTGCCCCTCAGGGCTTCCAGCAGGAAGTGGGCTTCCTCCAGGATCCGCTCTTCGATGGACCTCTTGCCCACCCCGAAATTGCGCAGGGTCGTGATGGAGAACCGTCGCAGGTGGATGGGTTTTTCCCCGTTGCTGAAGGCAACTCCTGCAGGCCAAAAGACAAGGGTGGGGAGGGGGCCAAAGGGGTGTTGGGACCCAGAAAGGCCTCCCAACAAGCAGAAGCGGTGCAGGCAGCAGAGCTCCCTCCCTGGAGGACAGAGTAGGGGGCTCTAGGAGGGACTGAGTCACCCTGAAACGAGGGAGATGGAGGGACCGAGCACATGGCCCACAAGGGACGTCAACTGTAACTTCCCCCACAGGTGCTGCCTAAGCAAAAGTCGTCTTTGAGTCATTGGGGGAGGCAGGTCTTGGAACACACCGTGGCCCTGGAAGATCCAGTCAAAACTGGCCTGCTGCCCCCGGTCACGGAACTCATTCCTCAGGTCCACCAGGGCCTCCTTAATGGCCGCATAGCCGCACAGCACCACGATGCGCCGGGGACCCAGCTGGAGCGTGTAGAGCGGCCCGTACTTTTCGCTCAGCTGCGGAGAACCCGGGAAAGAGAAGGAGAGAGGATTGGCCGGCAGAACCGAATTGGTCCTGGCGAGCATCTTCCCCCAGCTGACCAGATGAGACCCTGGGCAGGAGCTGCTGGGCAGAGGGTCTCAGTGGGCGAATCCATGGGGTGGGGCTCCTGCTGTGGGTTATCTTTATTCGACAGCAGGGTTCAACCCCTGGGACCCTCAGGTGCTGGGGAGGAGGGCTGTTTTGTCCCCCTCCAGGTGGATGTTACCATTCCTGGCTGACTCCTCAGGTGCCCTCTGGTTCAGAAGCACTTTCCACCCTCCCAGGGACCCCACAGTTCTGCCCCCAACTTCCTGTCTGCCTGGTTGCTGTAAAGGAATCCAACAGGAAAGGAAGATGTACCAGTATTAAAACAGATTTAGCATATGTACGGGTCTGCTGTACGTGGGCTGTAACCTCTCTTTCACACAAGAAGTATTTTAGAAATTCAGGGGGAGTTTGGGTGGGGGCCAGGGGGGCTTTTCTGAACAAGAGATTTACGAAAAGGAGGACGCTTTCATGAGAGCTGCGTCGTCAGGAGATCTCTGCTGGTCCAGAATCCACAGGGGACAGGGAGCGCCGCTTCCCCGTTCGCACCTTTGGAGAAGAAGCCCGTTTGAGGGAAGGCAGCTGGGAAAAGCCGACGATGCCTTTTCTCCAGATGTGCGTGTGTGGGCGGGGGGGAGGCTCTCCCTGGTCTTTGGCCCCCCCTAGACTAACCCGGCTCTCCTTCTAGAGCTTTCACGAAAGGACAGGGGATCTTTGGCCAGCCGTGATTCCTGGCGATTCTGCAGTCAGGTCTCTGCCCTCTTCCCAGCAATAGTTGCAGCCCACCAGCTGCACCCAACGGGCTGTATGACGAGACCCTTAAGGAGCCAGACAAGGAAGCGGAGCTGGGTGTTTGAACGGAGAGGACACATCCCCCCCCCACCCCTCTTCCCTCCAGGCCCCGGTCCAGTGCACAGAAGGTCACAGCCTCTGGCTGTCCTCAGGACGCAGCAGCCCGTGCAGGGAAGAGAACGGCAGGGGCTGGGTTGCTCTCCCTGGGGAATATCTACCTGCTGGCTGGCTAAGAGACCACCAGGACTCCATGGCACCTGACCAACCAACCAAGCAGTCCGATACCTCTTCCACTCTCCAAGGCCCTTTGGGGTCCTGGGGTCCTCCAGCCGGCTGGCCTTCAATGCCGGGGAGTCCAAGGCCAGCAACGGCCACCTGAGCTGGTCAGGCTGAAGGCAGGAAGGAGCAGGCGGGGTGGGGGGCAGAGGAGGCCTTACCTTGATGAGTGACTTGGGCAGGTTGTTTCGGTCTATCCAGAGCAGGTTCCCAATCAGGGGCAGGGGCGTGGGTCCAGGGGGCATCTTGCCCCTTCGCTGCCAGGAGGAGAGGGCCAGGAGGCCGGCCAGGCAGATGGCCAGGAGGAGGGTCCCTGCTCCCAGGAGATCCATGGGGACAGGCAGCTCCGGCACTTCCAAGTGTCAGCCTGGCTCTCCGGGGACCTAATACAGGATCCAGACAGGAATGCAACGCCCACGTCATCATCCAGGTTGTGCAACAGCCCAGGTCTCTTCCAAGCCAGGCAGGAGAGTGGTGCCTTCCTAGAGCGCCTTTCTGCCAATTCAGATTTATTCCACTTGTAGCTGGAGGCTGCTCAGGAGCCAAAAGGGGGGTTGCGGGGGGGGGACTTCACTTCAAGACCTGTATTAAACAATACTTTCGTTCTTTAATTACCTCATTTTCCTTCTAAGGCAAGGCTGCACCAACTTCAGCCATCACTTGTGTCAAAGACCCACTATAGCGACTGCCACAAAGTCATTTCATAGACGATGCAATTTGCCATTCATTTATTTTTGGGGGTGGGGGCAGAAAAGGAGCCTTTGAAGTGGAGTTTTCTTCCCCCGTCCTGGGCCAAAACCAAAATGGAGGCTTCAGTCAGAGGGCTGAATTGAGCAAGGCTCTGCAGAGCGAGCACGAATATGTAGGGCAAGGAGCTTTCATTGAGTGCATGACTGGATTTTGGGTCAACTCCAAGGTGCTTTTAAAGAGGCTTCTCCGCAGAGGTTGTGGGATCTCCCTCACTGGAGAGATTGGAGAGCCATTCGCCTGAATTAGGACAGGGGCTCCTGCCTGAGCTGGGGCTTTGACCAGCTGACCTCCAAAGACCCTTTCAACTCCGTTGTCCAGTTGTCTTCCTATTCTGAGGACTGGCAGCCCAGCGGTCCAGGGGCGAATGGCCAATTGCAGGCACTGCTAGGCACTGTGGCCAAGGGCCAGTAGGGCTGCCACTCATTCAGGGGAAGGAGAGGCTGGAGGTCCCCTGCTGGGAAGGGAGGGGGGTTCACAGGCAAGGGGCAGGCGATGCCCATGTCCCCCTGTGCATCTTTGCCCTCTGCAAGCAAGGGGGGCAGGTAATGTGGCAAGGGGAAAATGCCACTTTTTGGAAACCCCTCCGGACCTCCTGGAGCACAAGGCGATTCTCCCAGAGAGGAATGGTCTGGAGCTGATCCAAAGTTTCTGCAATTCCTGTCCCCGGTCGCTGAACCATCCAAAGGTTGAGCAGGTGGCTCTTTGGGCCCACTTTGGTGAACCTTTTGCACGTCAGGGTTGACCAAATCACAGCCAGTGTGGATCCAAGCAACAGTTGCACACCCTGCCAATATTCCTCGCCACTCCTGGCAATTCCGGTAAAAGTTTCTGAATCGCACCTACGTACAGTCAGGGGGAACCCTGCCTTAGCCCTGAGAGGACTCCCTCCGTGCCTTCCAAGCCCCCTTTGCAAAACCCCTTTGTGGGCCATTTGCTGCTGCCCAGGTTGAGACCTCGGTGGGGCCCTTGAAGGGCAGCGGAGGGGCAGGAAAGGGAGACAACGTGAGTGACGGAAGTGTAAGAAAGAGCAGGGTTGGCAACAGAGGAGCATTTCCTCCCCTCCCTTGTGGGGTTGGAAAGCTTCCAGTAGGGATCCCAGCTTCCAGGTCTCTTCCAAGCCAGGCAGGAGAGCGATGCCTGCCTAGAGGGCCTTTCTGGCCTTTCGGAGAGTGATGTCCGTGGTCCCAGGCCTCTACTGTCCAGCTGGGCCCCCCTTCTGCTCAGCCCAGCCAGGGAGAGGTGAGCTGGGTGTGACCAATCCCCCAAAGAAGTAGAAGAGGAGCAGGCGGTAGCCACAGAAGGCCGAGGAGGGATGGGGGAGGGCTTGCACCAGAGACCCAGAAGCTCTCAAGGTTGCAGGCTGCAGGAGGTCATCTCGGAGCCGCCCTCTGGTGGCCCTGAATGCAAGGAGGGTGGATGCCACCTCCTGAGGGCAGCTGCAGGAGTCTCTGCCCCCACCTCCCTGCATTAATGGGCAAGGAGGTGACTCGGGTGAGGATTTTGAGGGCAGGAGGCACCAAAGGCTGTGATTCAGGGACCGTGAGCCTTCAGGGCGAGGAACGTTCATTGGCGAAGCTTTGGATCAACTCCAAGACCCTGTTGAAAGGTGTCAAAATGCCTTTCTTCCGAGGATTCGATTTTCCCGCTGGGAGAGCTCCGGCGCAAGGATACGGACAACTGCTTGAAAGCTGGATCTTTTTGTTTTTCAGGAAGGCGGTGGACAGCGAGAAGTCTGCGTTCCTGGGCTAGCTGGCTTCTTATGGTAAGTCCCTGGTTTTTATACCCTTTTCTCCCTTTGTGAGTTGATTTCGTGTGAATGTTTGTATTTGTGCTTAATGTTTCAAATCCTGTTTGAGTTTGTCTTTATTCCTGCCGGAGGGCAAACTCCACGGGGTGCGGAAGGCAAACTCCGCGGGGTGGTTAGATTGTATTATGGGTTTTTTCTAATCTCTTTTAGCTTTATAATGTTTTTTTCATATTTGTTTTGTGGCAATCTCCTGTCTGTCTCTTTTGTAATTTATATATTTTTTGTGTCTTTTGTCCGTTTGTTTTGCTTATTTGGTCTGTCCTGTGTTTGTAAGGGTTTCCTTTTCTTATTTGTCTAGTTTTCCTAATTACTTTTGTCTATAGGGATTCTTTAATACCTTTTATTTGATTCCTGTTTTCCTATGTAAGTTTGTTTTATGGCTGGCCTGATGTTCCCCTTGGGCTTTTCCTGTTGGAGTGACACCACTGTCTTCGTGAAGTTCCCTTTCCACAACCCAAACTGCAGGGAACTGGCAGCCCAGCAGTCCCAGAGGGAGCGTCACTAGGCCTCCGAAGGGAGAGTCAGTCACTAAGGGCTGTGGCCAGTGGGAGTCGGGGTCTCACTCCCAATGCTTGGAAGGGGGGATGGAAAGAAACCAAGAGGTGCCCCATGGCCCCTTCTGCCCCTCTGCCCTCCACAAGCGATGGGTGCAGTTGATGGGGCGAGGGGGACCCTCAAGCACACGGCTGCACTTCTCCCAGGCGGGGATGGGCTGGAGCTGATCCCAAAGTCCTGCCATTCCTCCCCACCCCTCACCCCGACTGACCGCTGGACCAACCAAAGGCCTGGGCTCTTCGCTCCCGCTGCAGCAAGGATTGTCTCTCACACTCCGCAGTGCTGCTGCTGACGGGCCATGGAAATGTCAGGATGCCCCCCCCCCCCCACTGCCCTGCCTGGGACAAGGGAGAAGGGCTGGTCCAGCTAAGCCAGTCCCAAGGAGGAGGCTCTGCAAGCCAGCAGAGGTTCTGCTCATTCCCCTGTGGCTTTTCCGTGCTTTGAGAGTTTCCCTGTGGGCTGAAGCTGGCCAAGAGAGGCAGTGGGGTAGACCTATCGAAGCCCACTGTGTATACACAACATAGGTATCTTAATCCCTATAAAATTTAATCCATAATCTCTCGATAGTAAAACTTGTTTTATTCTGTGTTTAAACTTTGTTCAGACTGCGTACAGGATCGTTCATAATAAGCATTTTCTTACTAAATCCAGCATTTTGTCCTCTTTCTTCCTAAAACTTCTATGCCTTCACAATGTTCATACTAAAAGGAATATTCATAGGAAATTAAAAAAGGATTTCTGAAATAAATTCTGCTTAGGAAGATTGACTGCAGCAGCCTCTGTTTCTGCAATTTCACTCTCTTCTCCAAGTCTGAATATCTTGTTATTAAAATACAGATTTATTATTATTTTTTGCTTATTTCTCTAAACAGACTTTTAATTGCAGTTTTGAAGATCAGACAGATTTCTAAGCTGAGTTAATACACGTGAGAAGGGGGCTGACTCTGTCTGGAATCACCGCTGCGTATAAAGGCAGAGCATGGACAAACTTTCTGGGGCTGGGGGCTTGAGACCCTCTCTTGGGGTGAAAGGGGGCAACTCACCGCAGCCAACTTGCCACGGGACAATTCAACAGATACAAAAGTTATATTGATTCCGATGGAACCAGGTTCAGTAATAATAAAATAAAGTCAATCCGGAAATGTTAGCGTTGCAATAATTTTGACAAAAAATGTGGCCACCAAGTTGGCTGCAGTGGGTTGTCCTTGGCCCTTGAAGGTGCTGTGGGAGGCTGAAACGAAAGGGCCAAACAGGGACAGAAGGAAGACGTAACTTTTACGGCCAGATTGTTCTGACTGCACTCTCCAGCCACTGAATTTAGCACCCTCCCCCCCCCAAGTCTCTGTCCCATCCAGTCACCGCTTGAGGCTGGGAGAAGGTCTTCCGGAGGGGTGTGGGGCCAGAGAGAAGAGCCAAGGCCAGGCCTCCCAGCTGGAGGGCCAAGCAGGGCCGGGGTGGAACAGGGGAGCAGTTTTCCCAGGGCTGGACACACCCGGGATGCTATGGGCTCCTCCAGGGACACCCTCCTTGTGGCTCCTGATTGGGATCTGGACAAGAACAGGGGATGCTCTGAGGAAGGGATCCCCTTGACCCAGCAGACCCCAGAGCCTGGGATCTGCTTCAACTGGCCCAGCAGAAGGCAGGGAGCCCTGCTGGGCGGGGCGCTTCCCCGGGTTGGGGGGGCTGTGGGGCTGGGACAGGAAGGGAGCTAGAGAGAGGCAGCAGAGGCCCAGGGGCAGCGGGGCAGCATGCTCAGCTGGTAGACGGGGGGGATGTTCCCAAAGCCGCTCATTTTGGGGGAGACGTCGATGTCCTTGGGGTGCAGAGGCGACTTCAGTGAGAAGTTCTGCAGCAGGGTGGTGAAGTAGAGGAAGAGCTCCATCCGAGCCATGGCTTCCCCCAGGCAGACGCGCTTCCCTAGAGGAGAGGAGAGAAGCCGGGCAGAGACACATCGGCCGGAGAGTCTCTGCCCCCAAGGGCTCCCTGCCCGACTCCGCCAGGGAGGCTCCTTCCCCACTTCTCCTGGCCACGGGGGGCCACCGTCTTTCCAAGGCCCGGCTTGGGGGGGGGAGCTGCCTTGATGAGGGAGGAGGGGTTTGGCTGAAGGCAGTGAGGGGGCTTATGGGGGGGGGTCAGGCCAAGGCCACCCCTCTCACCACCCCCCATCTCGCTAGCCCAGAGAGCCAGTGGGAGGGACAGCCTGGAGCAGGCCCTGGGTTTCCAGGGGCCAGGCCACTCATAATCCCCCCTCCAAGACCCAGACTGCCCCCCAAAGAGAGGCTGGTGGGCATCAGAGGCGGAGGTTTTCCCTTCCTTTCCAGCGGTAAAACTGCAGCACCTCAAGTGGAGGAAGCGATTCTTTGGGAAGGTCCCGCCTGGGCCTCGAGGCAGCTCCACTCTCAGCCTCACCTGTGCTGCCCTGGTCAGGTGCCCCAAAGACAGAGGAAAAGAGCAAACCACAGGCCCCAACCCTTACCAGAGGAAAACGGCACAAAAGCCTCGTTCTTCTTAAAACGGCCGTTCTCGTCCAGGAAGTGTCCGGGATTGAAGTTCTCGGGGTCGCTGAAGTATTTGGGGTCCCTTAAGGCCGAGCCAAGCAAGGGGAAGATGTCCGTGCCCTGCGAAGACACAACCCCAAACTCAGAGTGAGGCTCCGTTCCCAGGGATGGACCATCGCTGCACACGCCCCCTTCCTCTCGAGGAGCCTCACCTTCGGCAGAAGGTACCCCCGGAACTGAGTGTCCCGGATCACCGTGTGGGGCACTCCCAGGGGGACGATGTCCGTCACCCTCTGGATCTCATGGACTACGGCATCTGTGTAGGGCATCTTCAGCCGGTCTTCCGTGGCAGGAAGGCGATTGGGGCCGATGACCTGCTCAATCTCCTTGTGGACCTTTTCTGCCGAAACATCCAGGACATCCTTTGGCAGGAGCCACGAGGGGCCCATGCCTCTCAACCCAGCGGGGGCCACAGCCTCGGGCACCTTAGCCAGGAGGCAGGGCAGACCCGGGTAGGCCTCCAAAACTGAAGAGGTCCGGAGCAGCTCCCTCCCCTCCCCCCTTTTCCAAGCCCCACAGATTCACCCAGGGGACACACTCCCCCACTTTCATTGCACTGGGGCCACCCTGATGAAAATGGCCTTGCTCGCCTACCCACGTTCCTGCTCCAGCCACAGAAGCATTCCTGCTGGGGGCCAGCAGCGCG
>NW_020716986.1:366190-378083 GCF_900518725.1 Notechis scutatus | reverse complement strand
TACGACCAACATTGGGAGCAGGATTTCTGTTGTTAAGCGAGGTTTTGTTAAGAGAATTGAACAGAACAGAATACATGCCACTTGCCAAGGGCTCGGATTTTGGTTGCGTGACTTGCAGGAATGCCACAACGGTCACAACGTTTCTTTTCTTTCAGTGCCGTGGAAACTTTGAACAGCCGCTAAACAAACCGTTGTAAGTCAAGGACTACCTGTGCCCAAGGAATAAATGGTTTCCATAGCTGAATACAATCTCCTGATTTCCCCCAGTCGGCTAAGATCGAGGTCTCCAAACTTGGGAACTTTACGACTTGTGGACTTCAACTTCCAGAATTCCCTTGCTGGCTGGGAAGTTGTAAAACGTCCACAAGTCGTAGAGTCCACAAGTCGTAAAGTGGCCAAGCTTGCAGGCTCCTGTGCTCAGACTGTGGTAGGGTTCCCCACTAGACTACAAATCAGCCCAATTCAGTACAGCTTGCTTTAACCCAGGGGTCACCAACCTTTTGGATCTCAGGGACCACCAAACTCATAATTTTAAATCCCAGGGACCACTAACTGGTTCTGTGGACGTGGCCTAATTTGTTGGGTGTGGCTTGGTGGTCATGTGACTGGTTGGGCATGGATTGTATGTAACTATTCAGGGATGGGGGCCAGGATCATCTGCGAGTGGGGTGCTGACTCCGGAGCTTTCAGAGTCTGGCAGCAGCGAGGCAGAGGAACAAGGGGAGCCTGTTCCCAGTGCGCGTATGCACAGAACTGCTAGAAGTTGAGAGCAGCTGAAACAAAGGGGGCAACTCAGGAGTAGGGCTGGGAGGTGATTGCCCCTCCCATAAGGGATAAAAGTCAGGCCAAGATGACGAAACCTTTGCAGGAAGCAAAGTAGTTCGATAGATTTCGAGTCCTTCTTGAAGCTCTGGTCGGTTTTTTCTGGTATTTCGGTTGGTTTCTATTCTAATTGGAGACCTCTGTTTTTGGCAGCATTTCACAACACTGAAAGGCGTGTGCTTATCTTGAAGAACTGTTTATAATTAGTTCTGGCTGGGAATGAAAGTAATTCCCAGCGTTGCAATAAAAGAGGTTTTGCTTTTAAAACAAGTTTGTGTTTAATTACGTTTGATGAAGCCTGGGTCAGAACCCTATTCCTCCTCAGTGCTTGATCTCCTCCGGCCTCTCCTTTTGCAGGTGCCTTCAACTACCTGAAGGAGAACTTCTCCAATGCCCCCAGCCTCGACATGAGCAGCCCCTCCCTCAACATGCTGGTCCGTCTGATGATCTCCCAGGTGCAGGAATGCATCTTCGAGAAGGTTCTCCTGCTCGGAGCCCAGAGCAACTTCCTCGCCTACCTGCAGCTCGCCCAGGAAGCGGCCCGGGTAGGCTATCCGACAATGGGTTCAAGAGGAAGCGGAGCAGGGGTGGTATTGCTACCGGTTTGGGCGATCAGGAAGCTCCAAGGATCAGCTGAGAGTGAACCATTTGGTTTGTTCCGACGATCAGCTGTTTGGCCCACCAGCCTGCCCGGACTCTAGGCTGTGCTTTATACCTTGTTTTTCAAGCTCAGCTTAATCGCGTGGCACAGCGGATTGCCGCACGCCAGCTGTTTCACACACAGGGATTGCTGGAGAAGGTTATTAGGAAACGCAAAGTACGCACGCTCACCAAACCGGTAGGAAAAATTTTGTTGAAACCCACCACTGGAGCCGGAGACATCTTGAGTCCCACCAGGGAGGACCAGGCACAGTGAGGGCAGGGGTGGGTGGGACAAAAGGTCCCTTCTCCGGACTTGTGGGCTGGTGTGGTAACCCAGCCTTCGTAGGCCACTTACTCACGAGTAAAACAACCCCTTTGTGGAACAGGGCAGTAACAGTCTTTTATTCACATGGATAAACAAACAAGTTAGTCCCAACAAACCTGGGTTTAGCCCAGAAATCCAAATTGTTTGCTGTATACTAGAAACAAATGGTTGTCTGTGACAACCAAGCTACTCCCAAACCCCTATTATTTATTTCCCAGCCAGGGACGGGCTGGATAGCATCATCGTCTGTTTTTTCCCTGAGATCCGGCTTATTGCTTTCCATTGCTCTCCTCTCTGCTCATACGTTCATATATAAGGAGCCTCTGTGGCGCAGCGGTTAGAGTACAGTACTGCAAGCTACTTCTGCAGCCACCTGCCTATAGTTTGGCAGTTCAAATCCCACCAGGCTCAAGGTTGACTCAACCTTCCATCCTTCCAAGGTGGGTCAAATGAGGACCCTGATTATTTGAGCCAATATGCTGACTCTGTAAACCACTTAGAGAGGGCTGTAAAGCACTATAAAGCGGTATATAAGTCTTAAGTGCTATTGCTCTATGGCAGGGGTGGGCAAACTTTTTGGCTTGGGGGCCTCATTGACTTTTAAAATTTGACAGACGGGCCGGGTCAGCACAAGATACGATACATATAAAAAACTGCAAAATCTCCGCAAAATCAAGTCACTGCGCCTAATGCGCCACCTGGTGTCGAAATGCCTGTCATTACAAGTCAAAATCAAATGAATGCAATCATTCAATCATTCACATCAAACCTTAATTCTGTACCAATCTTCGGCGGGCCGTATTAAAAAGACCAACGGGCCGGATGTGGCCCGCGGGCCGTAGTTTGCCCACCCCTGCTCTATGGGATTGGCCTCATCTGTCCCTCCCCCTCAGTCAGCTCAGGCCCCGAAGACATCTGCCTCTCCGCCTGGAGAGGACAGAAGGCCCCCAGCTCTGCCTCTGTCTGAGTTGGCCCAGGCATCCCCTTCCCTGAGTCGGCTGCTAGCTCTCGGCCAAACTTGGTTTCCAAACATTTCATCACGAGCTTAGGTAACATCTTCAGCAGAGTTCAAGGAATGTCAATGCTGGAGGTGTTCTTCTGCTTATAAGGGCTTTGTGTGGTCAATGGGTCTTGGGATGGGGGGGAGGTCACGTCAGGTGAGGGTTGTGATGGGTCTTCTGATGGTTCAGGTGTGGGTTGCCTCAGGTGAGGGTCTTGTGATGGGTCCAAGGTGTGGGTTTTGTCAGGTATGGGTCTTGTGATGGATCTTCTGATGGTTCAGGTGTGGATCCACATCAGGTGTGGTTCTTGTGATGGGTCAGGTATTGGTTGCATCAAGTGAGAGTCTTGTGATGGGGAGGTCACATCAGGTGAGGGTCGCTAGCAGATGAAGTGCTGGCGGTAAGGGAAGGGGTAGCATGGATTGGTTGAGGGTCAATACCGTCTCTGGTTGGTTGTGCGGTTGGTTTGAATTCTGAGGGGTTGGTAGGCTGGTTGTAGGTCAATGAGTCTGTTGAAGGAGTTGCTCGTAGAGTGCCAACCCACACAACCCCCTCCCCAGCCATCACTTCCCCTCCCAGTGACCCTCACCTGAGGTGACCCAACCTCCACCCCTGAGCTAACAGATGTTTGCCACCATCGCAAACCTGGCACCATGCTATGGAAACCAAGCCAGATGTTCTTCTAGTGGCCCTCAAGGGACGCACGCTGTCCTCTTCCTTGTTTCCCTCCTTGGACTTCCCGTCTTCCCATCTTGGCCCCCTCTTTGCCTCCCCAGGTGGAGGAAGTCTACTCCTTGGTGCACCAGACCATGGCCCAGCCCCACGTCAAAGACTATGTGCCTTTCTCCTGGACCTCCATGGTGCACGTCAAAGCTGAGCACTTCAAGGCCCTCTCGCACTACTACGCTGCGGTTGCACTTTGCGACTGCCCCTGTGAGTAACCACGGTTGCCAAGAGCTCCTCTTGTTCTCACAAAGGACTGTGAGGGAGGGGGAGAAGACAGGGGACGTCGTTATGTAGGGAGGAACCAAGTCTGAGCTGTATGTAGAGCACCCACGTTATACAGTAAAGCCTCTCTTTTTTTCCCTTCTTCTTTCCTTCCTTCTTTCCTTTTCACAGTCTTTCTTGCCTTCCTTCCTTCCTTCCTTCTTTCTTCCTTTTTTCCTTCTTTCCTCCCTCTCTTCATTTCTTCTTTCTTCCCTTCCTCCTTCCCATCCCCTTCTGATCTTCCTCCCTCCCTCCCCCTTCTCTCCTTCCTTCCTTCTTTCTTCCCTTCCTTCCTTTTTCCTTCTCTTCCTCCTTTCCTCCTTCCCTTCCCTTTATCTTCCTCTCTCCAGAAACGACCATGAAGTGGGTCGTGTAGGGTCTCTAACGATGCTTCGAGCTCAAAGCACACAGTGCTTATAAGCAGCATCCTGAATAAAGGGGAGCGAGCTTCCTGTCATCTTCTCCGCTGTCCTCGCCACTCTTTGTAGGGACTTTCTATCTCGAGGCGCTGCTGCCACCAAACCAAACAGTGATGCAGTTTGTTAAAAACACTTTCAATCCTGCCTCTGTGAAAAGTGGCCAGGACAGAAGATGTGCTCTCCTCATCCATGCTGGTTGCATGCTTCACTAAGGAGGACGTGTGGAGAGATCAAGATGTTAGTTATCTTCTGGGAGTTGAAGTCCATAGATCCATACTGGCTTAGGAATTCTGGGAGTTGAAGTCCACAAGTCATTAAAAGGGCCATCGTTCCCCACCCCTGGTTTACGACCAAGGAAGGTCCAGCATCTCTCCATCCCTTCTTCCCATCACCTTCTCTCTATTTCTGCAGCCACGTCGGAGGTGGATTTTCCCGAGCATGAAAAAGCGTTCCTCCAGTTTCATGTCTCCACGCCGGAAGGACCGGCTCCTTCCTTACTTTTGCGAGACCAGGAAGCACGCCGGCGCCTGGGTGAGTGACCCCAGCCCAGCCCCCCCCCCCGCCCCAAAAAAACCATAACCAGGTGCAGAAATGAAGGTCAGAAGTCAGATAAGAGGAAAGACATCTCCTAGGCTGCTGATAGCGTCAGGTACTCCTCAATTTACAACCGTTAGTTTAGCCACTGCTCAAAGTTACAACGGCACTGAAAAGAGTGCAGTTGCAACCGGTCCTCGCACTTATGACCCTCGCAACGTCCCCCAGAGTCACGTGATCAAAATTAAAGCACTTGGCAACCAGCATGTATAGGTAGTCCTCGACTTGCAACCACTTGTTTAGTGACCATTCAAAGTTACAACGGCACTAAAAACGTGATTTGGGTCTGCTTTTCACACTTATGACCGTTGCAACACCCCCCCCCTCTGGTCATGTGATCAAAACTCAACTGGCATGTACTTATGACTGTTGCCGTGTCCCGGGGATCCCAAATTTGCAAACTTCTGACCAGCCAAGTCAATGGGGAAAGCCAGATTCGCTTAACAACCACAATTTAACACCAGTGATTCACTTAACAACTGAAAGTTTGTAAAGTGCAGCAAAACTCCCTTTGCAGCGGTCTCGCTTAGCAACAGAAATTTGGGGCTTAATGTGAGTCGTAAATTGAGGACTATCTATATTGGTTGGAAAAAAATGTTTTCCGCGGAACCAGTCCCTGTCATCCAAAAGATTGGGGACCACTGCCCTATACATCATCTTCTTTAAATGACCTCATATAAACCCTCGTGGCGTGGGCAACTGGGCAACTGAATGGAGCTAGCAGAGTGTTTTTTAATGGCCGGATGCCTTTCCCTGTTGCCAGTGCAGAGTTATATTTGGCAGATATATTCTCATTGTTGCCCAGAGAGAGAATCGAACCCACAAGCCTCTGGATTGTGAGGCGAGAGCTCCACCTCTAGGCCACCGCACCACTCAACACTGCCCTACACCACCCCAGACAAATGGTTTTTCCCAATTACTTCTTGAAAACCCTCCAGTCGTAGAGCTCCCACAAGTTCTGGAACCGTCTCTTTAGAACTCTTTGTCTCCTAGCCAACCCAGCAGAACTTTTGCATTGTGAGGTTAGTTTGTGTCGTGGGTTCCAGACGTGCCAACATCTGCGCCCAGTGGAAGTGCCAACATTCACATCCAGAATGTAGGCTTGCTTCCTATAAGGGGCAACATTTTTTTTTTTTGTCGGTGTGAATTGTAGAACTTCTACTTGTAGAACGACTTCCCTTTTTTAAAAAAAATTAAGCTCATTCCCTCTGCTAGGAAGATTGTATTTCAATTTAGGGTAAGAGGACCACAGTTTAAAGCTGTCAGCTGTCAAAATTTAAGAGGACAATTTTGCTAGGGCAGTTTCTCAGTTATCTGGATGGATGGAGTAGGTGTGGCATTTCCTGTGCACTGAGTGGTTTATTTTGTTTATTTTTTGTAATTTTATGTATGGTTTATTTTTTCTTCAATATACATAAATACTTAGTGATCAGTACATTGTCTGGGTCAATTTGCTTTATACAAAATACTAATAATATTATTTAGATATACATAATGATAATCTTTCAATTTCTAAGATTTACATACACATTGTAATGATGTATTATATTTTGTAGCAGTATGCGCAGTAATGTTTTCCCAATTTCTACTTTCTGCCTCTTATTTCTAACCCCTAACACAACAATTCCCATTAAAAAGTATTATGTATCTATCCATCATCTCTTACGCTTTACTATTTAAGCATATGTGATAGTAATCTGTCAGCTTCTAGTATTTACTTATACATAGTAGTTATAGTAACTTATATCATGTAAAAGTATGCATAATAACATTTTCCCAAGTTCTAGTTTCTAGCTCTGTTTTCTAACCTTTAATAAAACAAATCCCATATTAAGATGTATTCCATATCTATCCATCATCTCTTGTTCTTGTTAATATTTCAACTCTTAATGACTTTTGGATCAATCTCCCCTGCTCCTCCCTTATCCCTCTACATCAAGGATGTCTAACTCAAGGCCCCTGGGCCCAATCCAGGCCCCGGGGTGGTTAAATCCGGTCGGCAAGGCCGGCCTGGAAATATCAAAGGATTGGCCCCGCGGTGCCTCTGGCGGCTAAACCAAGCCACGTGCACCGCCACCACCACCCGCACTTCATTTTCACTCTCCGTGGCCTCCTGCAGCGTTCTGCCAGCTGAAAATGGGCCGAAAATGGGTCGTGAAATGACCCGAAAACAGCCCAAAAAATGATGCAAAAGGGCCAAAAACCGACCCCAAAATGGCACAAAAACAGGCATAAAAACAGGCATAAAAACAGACTGATAAAAGGTCCCAAAGCAGGATGAAAACAGCCCAAAAAATAGGTTGAAAAACAGCTTCAAAAATGGCCCCAAAAGAGGCCCAAAAAAGTCCTGAAAAACGACCCCAAAACGGCCCGAGAAATGACCTAAAAACAGCTGAAAAAGAGGCCCGAAAAAGTCCTGGAAAATGACCCCAAAATGGCCTGAAAAATTACCCAAAATGACTGGAAAAGAGGCCCGAAAAAGTCCTGGAAAATGACCCAAAAATGGCCTGAGAAATGACCCAAAATGACTGGAAAAGAGGCCTGAAAAAGTCCTGAAAAACAACCCAAAAACGGTCCAAGAAATGACCCAAAAACAGCTGAAAAAGAGGCCCCAAAAAGTCCTGGAAAATGACCCCAAAACAATGACCCAAAAATGGCTGGAAAAGAGGCCCCCAAAATGACCCCAAAACAGCCCAAGAAATGACCCAAAAATGGCTGAAAAAGAGGCCCGAAAAAGTCCTGAAAAACGACCCCAAAACGGCCCGAGAAATGACCCAAAAATAGCTGAAAAACAGGCCCAAAAAGAGGCCCCCAAAAGTCCTGAAAAACAACCCCAAAAGGGCCCGAAAAATGACCCAAAAACAGCTGAAAAAGAGGCCCGAAAAAGTCCTGAAAAACAACCCCCAAATGGTCCAAGAAATGACCCCAAAATGGCTGAAAAACAGGCCCCCAAAACTGGCCCAACAAATGGGCTGAAAATATTTCAAAAATGGCCCCAAATGCCCCCCAAAACAGACTTAAAATGGGCTGAAAAACGCCCAAAAACATTTTTAGCGGGCAGAGTGCTGCAGGAGGCATCCATCCTGCCCCCCCCCCTCTGGCCTGGCCCAGGGGGATCCGGCCCTCGAAATCCAGTTTGACCCCCCCCCCCAGCTCTACATCACTCATGTTCAATCCAAATATCTTCTCTGCCTCTACACCGGCCTCTTGTTGTCTTCTACTCTCTGAAATACCCCCTCGGTGCCTCTTTCGTCCCTTCTAAGGGATCCTTCTCTTCGCTCTCTTCTACGTCGTCTTCTGAGGGGTTGATGAGAAGGATCAACCGGATCCTTTCAGAAAAGGGGCCAACCCAAGGCTGGCATTGGGCTGTGGGTTTCATGTTTGTTGTGTTGTGTGTTTTTTTGCAGGGAAAGCCCACCTCAAGAAAGCCATAATCGAGCACGAGGAGGCCATGAGGATCCACAGCTTGTGCAAGATCTTGAGGAAGATGGATATCTTGCAGGAGGTCCTCTCACTGGCCCACAAACGGTCCCTCAACAAATACTCCGAAATCGAGCACGAGGAAGACTTCTTCGAAACCGCAGAAGCTCCAGACATCCATCGTAAGTGGCAGCCTCTGCCAATCCTGCCTGGATCTGAAAATAGAATACAGAACAAGGGGGCTTGGAGGTCTTCTAGCCTGACCTCCCTGCTCAAGCAGGAGACCTTATAATAGATAAATGATTGTCTGATCTCTTCTTGAAAGCCTCCAGAAGACAACGGTTCCACTGTTCAATTGTTCTCATTCTCAAGAAATTTCTCCTTAGTTCTAGGTTGCTTCTCTCCTCGATTAGTTTCCACCCGTTGCTTCTTGTCCTGCCCTCAGGTGCTTTGGCCCCCTCTTCTTTGGGGCAGCCCCTCAAATACTGGAACATGGCTATCGTGTCCCCTCTAATTCTTCTTTTCATTATACCCAATTCCTGCAACTGTTTTTTTTTTTTGGGGGGGGGGGGGGGGTTAAACTTAGAGAAATTTGGCCTTTGCTATCCCTGAGCCCCAAATGAACAATCCTTTTTTGGCTCAAAAAAGGGGTAAATTTGGAATAATAACAGAATTTCTGTTAACTCATCTGGTTGGGGAAGCCACAAAAACAGAAAGCAGAATAGGAGTTGGAAGGGACCTTGGAGGTCTTCTAGTCCAACCCCCCTCCTAGGCAAGAAACCCTTCATCCCTTCAGACAAATGGCTGTCCAATCTCTTCTTGGAAGCTTCCAGTGTTGGGGCATTCACAATTTCTGGAGGCAAGTTGTTCCACTGGTTAATTGTTCTGACTGTTGCTTTATCGTTTTTTTCCAACCATGTATGTATTTTTGTCCAATATTTTTTTTTGCTTTTGTGCATGTCCACCACATATGATAATACGGACCAGACTTAAATTTTCATGGGGGTGCTGCCAACCCAACAGCTTTTGGAGCAGACAACACAACAAGGTTGGGTTCAACCATGACCTCCATTGACTGGTAGCAAAGACGTGTTGCTTTGGCGTTTCATGAAGGCTCAGTGGACTGTATGCTCATTGAATTAAACTCTTCCTTCATGGCTTCTGAAATTCTAAATGTTATTCCAGCTCTTTTTTTAGATGTCCTAGGTTGTCCTAGGTTGAAGGACTAGAAACTTGCCAGGAGTCAAATTCTGTATTTGGGTGAATGGAAAGCACACTTTTTTTTTGTCTCAGGCCTATCTTCAGTGTGAACTAAAATATGGAAGATACCAGGTTCCAAAGTTGTAACGTTTTCCCTCCTGTTGTGTTCTTCTAGCCAAAACACATCAGAGACCTGAAATCAAATCCCCCAACTTCTCCAAGGTGAAGGTCATAGACATCTTTCATAGATTGGTAAGTTTGATGCCTCCTGTGAGAGAATTGTGTTTGTGTGGACAACAAAGACCCTGCCTTCATAGAACCGGAACTGAAATAGCCTTGTGTGTTGTGGTTTCCAGTGTACACTTGTGCATACCACTGCATGGTTCTCCACTTTCATAATGCAAGAATTCACATTTACCCAAGAAAGTTGATGAGCACAAAGAGTACGGCTGGAGTAAAATTGGAATTTCCTGATAGGCTTAGATGCCATCAAGTCAGTTCTGGGGGTTGCAGGAAGCAACGTTCGCCATCTCAGCTTGTCTCCAGCAATAATTAATAGCGGTTCCAAGTGATGGAACAGTGTCATCAACTCTTTGATCCTGTCCATCCTTCCCTCCACTTTTCCAAGAGTAATCTGTAGCTCTTCCAAGGATTTTCCAGTGAGCCTGTCTATTCAGCCAATGCATTATCTTTCCATTCTACTTTTCCTCAACTTTGCCAGTAGAATAATTTTGCCTCCTAGTGTCCCATGACCAAAGCATGTTGAAGTTTTGGTATCAGCTCAAAAGAAGGAGGATTGTCCTCTGCTTGGCTATTTCCTCCTGCCCAGATTGTAACTAACGTCCAGAGTTTGCTGACCAGTCAAGCACAAAGAACTCAAAAGGAGATGAAGTTCTTTGTGGAGAACGTTCTATCAGAGGCTCTCAACCATAATGGTTCAGTGGGCCTTGGAGTGGCTGGACGTAGTCTATCTGAGTGGTTGATGGGGAAGAGTTAATGTGGGGTCCTTGCTACTCTCTGAGCATGGTTGTTTGCTTGCAGACGTTTCATGACCCAACTAGGTAACATCATCAGTGCTAGAAGGGAGTGGTGTTTGCTCTTATATACACATGGCTTGGCCTGTCAGTGTTGGTGGGAGTGCTCTTGCTGGTTCCTTGATTAGACTGTTGTTCATTGTTTGGTTGTTGGTCCAGTATTAATCATGATGTTAATCTCTAGATCTCTAATCTACCGGTCAGGATTCAGCCCTGGATTTGGGACAGAAACAGCATTGGTTCCACTTTTGGATGATCTCTGGCGGGAGCGGGATGGGGGTAGTGCATCCATCCTTGCTCTACTTGACCTCTCGGCGGCTTTTGATACCATTGATCATGGAATTCTCCTGGGATGGCTTCGGGAGATGGGAGTGGGAGGCCTTGTGCTGTCTTGGTTCACTTCCTTCCTCTGCAGTTGCTCTCAGTCAGTGTTGATAGGAGGGGAGAGATCCAACCCTCACCCACTGCTTTACGGGGTTCCACAGGGCTCGGTACTCTCTCCGCTCCTGTTCAACATTTATATGAAACCGTTGGGTGAGATCATCCGTCACCATGGACTGAGGTATCACCAATATGCTGATGATACTCAGCTCTGTATGTCTCGGCCGGTGGTGAGTTGAGTGTTGTCGTGTCCTCCCTCTCGCAGTGCCTGGAGGCTGTTAGGGGCTGGTTGGGGAGCAACGGGTTGAAACTAAACCCATGCAAGACCGAGTGGCTCTGGGCCTGGGGTTCATTGGTTCAGGGAGAATTACCACCTTTAGTCCTGGATGGGGATGGCACTACCCCAAACAGACCCTGCGCGTCATCTGGGGGTTCTCCTGAACTCACACGAGTCTTGATCGAAGAGCAGGTGGCGGTCGTGGCCAGGAGGGCCTTTGCGCAACTGCTGATTGTGCACCAGTTACACCCTTTTCCTGGATCAGCGGTCCCTACTCGCAGTCACTCATGCCCTGGTCACTTCCCATCTTGATTATTGCAATGCGCTCTACATGGGGCTGCCCTTGAAGGGCATCCGGAAGCTCCAGTTGGTGCAAAATGCAGCGGTCCGCATGGTTTCGTGCAGACCCTGGTGTGCACACGTATCACCTCTCCTGCGGGAGCTGTATTGGCTGCCAATTTGCTTCCAGGCGCAATTCAAGGTGCTGGTTGTCCCCTTTAAAGGCCTTCATGGCTTGGGTCTGGGTTATCTGAGGAAACATCTCTTGCCAGTGACGTCTACCTGGCCTATTAGAGCGAGGAGGCAGGGAATGTTGTGGGTCCCACCGCTGAGGGAGATACACCTGGTGGGACCTAGAAGAAAGGGCCTTCTCTGTGGTGGCTCCATCTCTCTGGAACATCATTCCCCCAGAGATTAGAACGGCCCCCTCATTAATACTATTCCGAAAGGCACTGAAGGCCTGGTTTTGCCAGCGGGCCTGGGGAACCCAGAGAGGGATGGAGCCCATCAGA
>NW_020716986.1:347204-366180 GCF_900518725.1 Notechis scutatus | reverse complement strand
TCCTCCTCCTCTCCACAAACCACACTATCTTCTAGCACTGATGATGTTCCCTAGTTGGGTCATGAAATGTCTACAAGAAATCAACCAAGTTCAGAGAGCATCAAGGACCCCCACAGTTCACCCCCGAGCTACAAATATTCCCTCTGTAAGGTCTGGCAGTATGCTTGAGCCAATAATGAACCTAAACGAAGACTTAAATGGAGGCTTGCAAATAAAAAAAAAGCGGGCTTTATTTTTGATCAAAGTTAAAGTTCTGGGTAAGAAGTTCTTAAGCACATCACAAGAGACATGGGAGAAAAATTCTACAAAATGCAGAAAGATGTCCTGTCCTTATGCATGCAAAAGTCCTTGTTCTTAGTTCTCTAATTACTTTGTACATCTCTAGTCATGTAATCTAATAAGCTGTAAAACTCTAGTCATGTAATCTAACTAAGATTTACATCTTCCTGCAACGGACAGATTCTTTTGGCTCTGTTATCTTTTCTCCCATTGTCTCCCTAATTGATCATTTGAGGGGTGTATCACTTCAGATGTGTAGATTACTTTGGGAGGCGTTATGTTCCCAGAGGATGCCAGGTGAGATGGGTCAATCCAGGAAAACCAATGGATTTAGATGGATTTAGATGCGAGAACCCCAGATGCCTTAACAGGAGAAGGATGTAATTGATTGCAGGCATGAGTTTACAATTGTTTTACAACAAGTGAGTGGTTAAGGAAATCTTTTTTTTTTACAACAGCAAGATAACAAATGCCTATAGCAGTGGTGGCTAACCTTTTTGGGCTCCTGTGGCAAAAATTGCGCTTGCGCGTGCGCGCTCGCATGCCAGCACCCAGAAGGCAATGCGTGTGGGGCCCCCACGCCCCCTGTGCATGCGTGCGCAACCACCCCCCCCCCCCCCCCCCGCCCTCCCTTACCTGCACTGCGCCTTCCAGCTGGCCCATTTGAGGCCTGTTTTGGCCTTCCAGAGGCTCAAGGGAAGCCTCTCCAGCCTTTGGAGGCCGAAAAATGGGACCGTTTTGTCACTTCTGGTATTTCCGGAAATAGAAGAAGTGATGAAACAGGCCTGTTTTTCAGCCTGCAGAGGCTTCCCTCAATCCTCTTCCCTCAAGGCCTCCAACAAGCCGAAAATCAGCTGGCAGGTGCGTGCAGGCACAGTGCAGGTACGTTTGCCTGGGGCTCGCGTGCCTGCACAAATGGCTCTGCGTGCCACCTGTGGCACGTTTGCCATAGGTTCACCCTCATGGGCCTATAGAGTAACTTTCTACTTCACGCTGTAATATATCCTACTACATTTCTTTCTTTTATTATTACTATTCCCTTCACCTTCTGTTGACCAGCGTAATGTATGAACCACTTCAGCCTGGCTCCTTACTCCAGGCCCATGTTTTTTTTTTTTTTTCCCCCCTCAGGGACCCCTCTCCATTTTCTCCGCCAAGAATAAGTGGCATCCCATCCGGACGGTGCTTTTGGTGCGCGGAGCAAACGGCTTTGGATTCACCCTGCGAGGCGATTCTCCAGTCCTGGTCGCTGGGATCATCGCTGGTGGGTGTGCAGCGGTAAGTTGCGTATTCTGTAACCGCCAAGGTGGGATCCAGGGTTGCTTTTGGAAAACTTACAGGACTTCCCAGTGTGGTTTGGAGGGACTATCTGACCTGCTAGCCCTCGGGTCTATTTGTGGAGAAAGGTATATTAGAAGTCAACTGCATTGCAATAATGCATGGCACATGGAACTGGGCCTGGCTAGTCTAGTGAAGAGAAGGACCAGGGGAGACATGACAGCAGTCATCCAATATTTGAGGGACTGCCACAGAGAAGAGGAGGGGGGTCAAGCTATTTTCCTTCCTTAATTGCCTCCCATCTCTGGTCCCTCCATGACCAATCAGGTTCAAGCAAGATGTTTTCAGAATGTTGGCATGCAGCTGCCTTCTTCTCCCAGCCGGGCGACCTTGAAGTAGCATCTCAGGGAGATAATAGCAATTACTTTCGCTTTCCCCCAAGCATTTTCTCTCTCTCATCCACCAGTTCACGCAGACTGTCAAAGCACTCAAGGAAAAATAAAATGGCAACTACAGGGTTAGTCTTGGGTCAGGGTGGAAATCTGACGCCGGGAGAAATTTCAGTAGAAGCTCAAGAACCCCCAACAAAGTTGATCAAACGGCCAGTTGGTTCTTGGACATTTGAGTTGGTTTTCGGCCAATAAAGAGCAGCCGTATCCGTGCATCTACAAAAGGGGTCATTCAGCATTCCTTTAAGAACTTTTGAGGCTTGGGAGAACAGATACACGGAAACTGAATCGCTGGACACAAAAACGAGGACTTGATCGCCCAAGTCATAAAGAAGGGGGCGGGGGAAGTGACCTCGGCCACCATGTGGAACTTCAAAGGGAGAGTATGCAAAATTAATGGCCGGGAAGGATAGTCTATCAGCAGCCACGAACCATGAGAGGTAAGCTGATCTCCATGACCCAGCGGTCATGCTGTGTGTCCAGCCGAAGACCAGCTGCTGGACGGCAAACAACAGGAAAAGTTTTGTTTTGATGGAAGCTATTTCGGTGGTGTGTTTCCAACCCCACCTCATTTTCCGTGCCCCCACCTAATGTCACGTTCATCTCACATCCCTCTTTCCTGGCTGACCTCCCCAAGGCTTTTTTGGATTACAGATTTACAGAGTTGGAATGGACCTTGTAGGTCATCTAGTCCAACCCCCACCCCGCCCAAGCAGGAGACCCTACACCGTTTCTGACAGATGGCAGTCCAGTCTCTTCTTGAAAGCTTCCATGGATGGAGCTCCCACAACTTCTGGAGGAAAGTAGTTCCACTTGGTTAAAAGAACTACAGAATAATGTTTAGAAGGCACCTTGTAGGTCATCTAGTCCAACCCCTCCGCCCAAGCAGGAGACCCTACACTGTTTCCGACCAATGGCAGTCCAGTCTCTTCTTGAAAACTTCCAGTGATGGAGCTCCCACAACTTCTGGTGGAAAGCAGTTCCACTGGTTAAAAGAACTATGGAACAATGTTTGGAAGGGACCTTAGAGGTCTTCTAGTCCAACCCCCCCACCCAAGCAGGAGGCCCTACACCGTTTCCGACAAACGGCAGTCCAATCTCCCCTTAAAAGCCTCCAGGGATGAAGCTCCCACAACTTCTGAAGGCAACTTCTGTTCCATTGGTTGATTGTTCTCATTCTTCGAAAATCTCTCCTTATTTCCAGGTTGAATCTCTCCTTGATCAGTTTCCATCCATTATTATTCCTTGTCTGGCCTTCAGGTACCTTGGAAAATAGCTTGACCCCCTTCCTCCTCTCTATGCAGCCCCTCAAATATTGGAAGACTGCTATCCTGTCTCCCCTGGTCCTTCTCTGGTCTAGCCAGGCCCGGTTCCTGCAACCCAGGGATGTCAAACTCGATTTCATGGAGGGCCGCATCAGGGTTGTGTTTGACCTTGGGGGTCGGGGAAGGTGTGGCCAACATGACGTCACTCGTGTCGAGGGCACTTGTGGTGGCCCAAGCTCCCTGCCAGCAAAAACAAGCTGCCGAGCTCCGTTTTTGGCTGGGGCGGCCTCCTGCATCCCTCCGCCACCGAAAACAGAGCTCGGGGGCACGTGTGGCCTTCACGAGCTCCATTTTCGGCTGGGATGGCCTCCTGCAACCCTCTACCAGCGAAAACGGAACTCCATTTTCCCTGGCAGAGGTACCACAGGCTGGTCCTTCTCTGTTTCCAGGGTGGCCCTGCGGGGGGCACTGCGGGGGGGTGAATGCAGCCCCCCCCCCGGCCTTGAGTTTGACACCCCTGCTGTATCGTATAATTTAGTCTCCCTCCTCACCTCTTCCCAACCCCTCCCCTCCTACCTGAACCAACTCCCGCAAATTATGCCCGTTTCTATCTCGGCAGGAAGCCGGTTTGAAAGAAGGGGACTACATTGTGTCCATCAATGGCCAAGACTGCAGGTGGTCCAAGCACGCAGATGTGGTGCAGCTGTTGAAGGTGGCCGGAGAGGAGGGGGTGAAAGTGGGGGTGATCACTCTGCTACCCCCAGAAGGACAGAGCAAGGTAAGGCGAGGAGGATGGGGGGGCAGGGGTGGTGGATGATGGGGTAGGGTGGAACCCAAATGTTCTGGGGCCTTGAGGTGTCTCCCAAGAGAGGGCTTGCAACCTTTTACATCTAGTGTCAGGATTCCGGCAGTTCCCCCCATTTAAATCATGAGTCTCGAGCCAAACTTCCAAAACTTCCAAAGGATTTATTGGGAGTAAACATGCCGGCACTGCCTGGATGGAGCTGACTCTCAGGCACATCATTCATTGTCACCCTTGACCCTGGATTTTCCCTCCATCCCCTGGGTGTATCATAATTCATATTCTCCAATGGGATACCTCCATAGCCCAGAGTCATCAATCATGCTCTCCAGTTAGAATTTTGCGTGGCAGAAACTTCGTTCGCCTAGAAACTCTCTTTGAAAACATTTATGGAATGCACTTTCGGTTTGCAAGCTGCCGCACTGCTCCCCCCTCCCTTTCTATTGGCAACTCTAAAAAAAGACCAGAGAAATATTTTATGAGTTAACATCTAGTTACAACGGACTTATGACCGGTTTTCACACTTAACGGCTGTTGCAGCATCGCTGTGGTCACGTGATCAAAATTTGGTTGCTTGGCAACCAGTTCATAGTTATGACAGTTGCAGCGTCCCTGTGATTCCCTTTTACGACCATCTGATAAGCAAAGTCGATGGAAAAGCCAGGTTCACTTTGCAACCGGGTCGCTAATTGAACCACTACAGGGATTCCCTTAACAACAGCGGCAAAAAAGGTCATAAAATGGGGGACAAAACTCACTTAACAAACATCTCGTGTAGCCACATAAATTTTGGGGTTCTGTTGTGGACGTTAAGTCGAGGACTACCGATATAAGCTATTGGTCCGCGTTCCAAGTTACGTACCCATTGAAAGCAGAACTCCGAGGCTGGTAGATTCCTCAAAGAACAATTTATTTGGATACTCCCTATTGGCACAGCTGATGAAAATCGACTCTTGAGAGTTCCTGCGGTTTTCACCCGATTAAAAAGTGAACGTTGCTCTTTCCCCCAAGTCATTAGTCACATTGTCCAATTGAGGTGCTGGCCGGTTGCTTGGTTACTTTGCTCCTCCTCTCCCCTGCTACCTGTTTGAATGTCCTTGGTTCCCACAGGAAAACTTTTGGTTTGGACTATAAAACCCCAGCTATGTGATGACCCAGGGTGGGATACAAAATAAACACAGTCACGAAAACAGGGGAAGCCCCTTTTATTCCTTCACTTGGCTTCCAAGCTCCAAATATCCTTGACTGGAGACAAAAAACTCCCCCACAAGCAGTTACGAAAAGGAGGAAATGCCGTTTAAACTAAAAATGCCTATCAACTATAAAGAGTAAAAACAACACAAACCACACTGAAGCAATTAAGGGAACCAGGCAAGATAAGGGCTTGAAGACATCCACAGATATCGGAACACACACTGGGAAGGACTGAGAGAGGAACAACAGACTAGAGATATTTCCATGCTTTGTGTCCAGCACTGGCCCATATGCATGTCTGTCCTTTTAACCAGTTCTCACAGCTGCAGCCCATGAAGGGGATCAAGGCCCTTTCCTCCCCGTAGGCCACACCATTCCCGTCTCTCCCTTATCCTCTTTTCCCTGCATGCCCAAGGATGGAGAGGGGATGGGCCTGGACCTTCCTCTGACTGCCCAGCCGGCCTCTGCCCTTCCCCAGCCTCCTCCACAACCTCCGGAGCCACACTTTCTCTCCCTGTTGGCTGTTCTTCCTCTCCCTCAGAGTCAGTCTCCACCAGGGGCATGACAAGCTATTTCCCTCCTCCCTGTCCCTCCTTCTTCCTTGTGGCAACCCTGAAGCCTCCAAGATGACTTCAGCCAGGTTCGCTTCAGGGTTGACAGTCGGACCCCCTTAACTGACGACGAGCTCCTATACAAAAAATATTAGAATGTGCCGAAATGAACAAACTTACAATAGAACTAAAAGGCAAAGAGGAATCAGAATACTATGCAGTATATGGGATAGATGGTATAAGTGGATAGAACGTAGGAATAAGGATTAATGTGTAAAAATAAATGTAAATATATGTATTATCAATGATACAATACTGTTAACAATGTAAATAGAGATATGTAATTTTGAAAATAAATTAAATAATAAAATAATAATCAAGAAGTCTGCAGGTTCAAAAGCTTTTATAAAAATGACAAAAAACAATGGTTACGAAAATGCTGTTTTTATTATTCCCTTCCCCTTTGACCTCTTCTTGTAGATCTTTGGATCCAACCACCCTCCTGGGTAATCGATTCCACTGTCAAATTGCTTTCATGGCTAAAGTAATTATTCAGAACTTATTAAACTTAATTTCCCATAAATTAAAAAAAAAGAAAAAAGAAAAACGGATGATGAGCTCCTGAAAAAAGAAAAGAAACCACATTAGAGGTTAATCAGTGTTTAAATTAACCACCTCTTCCTCCTCTCCCGGAGGCCCCTTTGGTTTCTGAGGATATTTCTTCGTGGAACTGTGTAACCAACCTTGTCTGCCTTTACATCCCAGCTCTTTACCCATGTAGCTTCGGAGAGCGGATACCCCTTCCATTGTACGAGGTATTGCAATCTCCCCTTGTACAATTTGGAATCTAAAATTGTCTGTCAACTCAAAAAACATTCCTAAGCCTGTTTTAGTACCCTGTTTCTCCAACAATACGGCCTCCCCCAATAGGAAGTCCCAGCATGTTTTATAGGCATGAAATGAAATTAAGCCCCTCCCCCCCAAATTAAGGCCTATATTAAAACATGCAAAATGGGGGGGAAATGGTGAGGGGGCTTGCCGTTAGGAAGGACTTTTGTTGCACACCCGGATATGGTGCTGCCTGCGTTGATCCCGATGCGAAGTGCCCCATCAACGCTGAAGTCAACATCCAAGCTGTCGCTGCCCGCCCACCCGAAGATGCAAGGGGGGGGGGATTAAATCACCCCCGAAAAGACGACCTAGCCATTTTTTCGGGGCTCAAAAAAAAATAAGGCCCGGCCTTATTATATGAGAAACACGGTAGTTGCCATTAAAAAAAAGGGAGGGGGGAGGAAATCTGGAAGAGCAGGCAGCCGTTGAAAGCGAAAATACATTCCAATGCTTATCTTTAAAAGATTGTAACTAAAATACCAGAGCTTTTGCCTGCGAATATATTTAATTGGAGAACGTGAACGATGACACCCAGCCCATAATTTAGAGAATGTGATTGATGACACCCAGCTTGTGAATGTGCTCAGTGGGAGAATCTGATTTATGAGACACCCGGGGGGAGAGGGGGAAACAGGGTGACAGGGGACTGTAAATGACGTATGCCAGAGTTGGCTTCATACAGGGCAGTGCCAGCATGTTGCCTCTAATAAATCCTTCGAAGTTTTTTGAAGTTTGGCTCGAGAATCATGATTTAATTGCTGGAATCCTGACATTCTCATTATTTCGTGATGCCTTCAGAATTGACACTATTCTTTTATTTTTTTAATAAATTTTTTTATTTTATTTAAAAATACATGCATTCAATTCATCTTTCATTTTACGGTGCATCTTCTGGTTACAAATGTCTTGTGCCATAAAAATTACATTTTACAACCATATTCGTTATTTTAATATTAATTCTCTATTCTTGTCATATTTTTATCGTATTAGTTTACAAATTATTTCTATTACTATCACATTTCTCTTCTTTACGGATTCAATTCTGTTCACTTATTTCCTGTATAGCTGCCATATTTTTTTTCTCTAAGCCATTGATAAAATAATTCCCATATCTGATAATATTCAGTTTGTTCCTGTTCTTTAATTGCAAGTGTCATGCCCCTGTCAGAGTCTGAATCGGAGGAGGAAGATGAACAGCTGAAAGGGAGTGGGAGTGTAGCTCCATTGGCTGTGGAGGAAACTGGGGAAGGGCAAAGTCTGGCTGGGCAGAGCAGGGAAGAGGTAGAACAAGGGAGAGGGAGTTCAGAGGAAGACCCAAGTGCACCCCCTCTTCATCCTAAGGCACGCAGGGAGGAACGGAGAAGAGAGCAATGTGGGTTGCGTGGCTTACGGGGGAGGAAAGGGCCCTGATTCCCTTCATTAGTCACACCTGGGAATGAAAGTTTAAAAGAACTGAATGCTGAGTTGCAGCAGCTGCTGGGAGCAAACATAACTTTATCCTGTGTTGTCTTTGCTTATCTGTGTTCCTGGCGTCTTTCCAACTGTGTGAGTTTTGCCATGCCTTCAAGTCTGAAATTCTTGCTCCTGCCCTGCCCAACTAATTACCTCAGTTTGACTTGATTGGACTTAAAGTTACAGTTTGTGTTGACCATGTTTTGGACTTGATTCTCTGCAGCCAAAGGCTGTTCCTGGGAGTTTCTCTCCAGCCCAGAAGGTAACCTGGACATTGGGGGCAAAGTTGGAGCTATTAAAGGAACTCTTCTTGATTATCTGACTGCGTTGCCTTTGTGCCACGCCCCTCATTTCTGCACATTCTAGCATTTTCCTTATTACATCCTCTCTTTGATCATCTGGTCTTCCTTTTTCTCCAGAAGGTGGACCAGAAGACGGCAGTCATGACCTCCAGAGGAGCGGGCGCTGTGCCGAAAAGCAACAAAGAGAACAACCGCAAGACCCCACTGCCGAGCAAAGCCGGTGGGGGTCTCCTCGCCTGGGGACGGAAGAGCAAACGCAGCAAAAGCTGCAGCTCCGTGACCCACCCCTTCGCCATGGGGGATAACACACTGGCCCACTGAGCCTGCCCACCAGATCCATCCTCCCTGGACTGGAGAAGAGGAGATGGTTGTCCATCATGCAGATTATTATTTTTTTTTGGACCTCTTCAGAAGAGACTCGTTTTGGGAAGGTGGACCAGAATTGTCTCACCTTGCTTCTGGGGAGAGTTGGGGTGGAGTGTGGTGGGAAATGTGCCTTGGGAGAAAAATTAATTCTGCGCCACTAAACTTCCTGATGACTTAAGATGAAGCTCTGTGATGATGGGATGTCTGTGTTAGTGTTCCAGAAATTCCTCCACTCCGACAAATAACTCCGAGACAAGACATCTCCAAAGTTCTTTTATTAGAGGAGTAAACTGGCACATCTGGGAAATCCCGAATCTGAAAGTTCCTTGTAATAAGTAAAAAAATTACAAATCCACCCCCCTGTACCCCTCATCGCATCACATGCCCCAATCACCCTCTGTCCCAACTTGAGATGTCCTCTCAACCAGGTGCAGAAACAACATGACCTTGACTTAGGAAAAGAATTCTATTATGTCTAACCACATACACCCCCCAAAAATCCCCCCCTCCCATTTTCCCAGGCTCAAGAATGTGGCAGTGTGGAAGCGTCTGTTGCTAATATGGCTTCCAAGGCTGACAGCCTGCCTCTTTTAAGGACAGATACTGGAGACCCCGCTGTGGCCATCCATTGCCTGATTGGTGGATATTTTTCTGGAAGCATCGGACTGGGCATCGTTGGAAGTTAGGACGGATGGACTTCGAAACCAAGCCTCGAAGGGGTAGGGTGGGAGGTTCAAATCTTGCCGGTATCAGCAAGACAGGAGAATTTGGGGGAGGCCCTCTGCACCGGCTTGAACTTGTGGAGAAATGGACGGGATTCACCAAGGCCCAGCTTGTCAAGATGGTGTGGGGTGGCCTGGCCTTGGGAAGAATAGTGCAGCTGTCCTCAGCCCATCATGGAAAAAGTGGGGTGCAGCTCCTACTCGGGAGACAGATGCTAAAAAGTCTGGGACAATATCTGTAGGAGGAACCCAAAGGTGCTTTTTTTTCAAGGGGCAACTCAACTTATCTGGTTTTTCTTTTCACTTCTCATCCAAGAAGCTTCTTCAGCTCTGACTAGATAATGGGGAATGGAAGGATTTATCTTGGTTGCAGGCAGCTGGTCATTTGCATCCTTTTAGAGAGTCCTTGAGGCCACTTGGAAGTTTATCTGTGTCCTCAAGGTCACCTGAGTGGTGCAAATGAGTGTGGAGCCTTCTTGGAAATGTGGAAAGGACTCTGTTGTAGACAGGAGATACATGATGTTGTATCCCTCCCGCTCTGTTGAGAGAGGGCTGTTCAGTTTGGACATAGATGGCCTCTTTGACCCCTTTTTCAAATCAGGAGACCCTGAGGACACAGGAAAACCTCCAAGTGGCCTCAACAACCCTCTAAAAAGGATGCAAATGACCAGCTGTCTGCAAGGAGTATCAATCCTTCCGTTCCCCACCATCCAGTCAGAGCTGAAGAAGCTTCTTGAATGGGAAGCGAAACCTCTTCAAAGAAAAAACCCAGAAAGTCCAGTTGCCTCTTGAAAAAGCGTTGTTAGGACCACCGTGTCAAACTCAATTTCATTGAGTGCTGCATCAGGGCTGTGGCTGACCTTGGTCGGGGGCTGGCTGGGCATGGCCAACTGGGTGGGTGTGGCCAGCTTGACGCTGCTCCCCAAACTCCTGGCATGTTTCCTCTTCGCATTGAGTAGACCGGGCCGAAGCCATGCTGCCCAATCTTTACTCTCCATGCAGGGTAGACCAGGATGGCTCCGCAGGCCGGATCTGACCACGTCATGGGCTGCATCAAGCCACAGGCCTTGAGTTTGACATCCCTGGTCCAGTTGAAAGAGGGCCCTCTCCAGTTGAAAGCATAACAAGAAACAACGGATGGAAACTCATCAAGGAGAGACGCAACCTAGAGCTAAATAGAAATGTCCTGACATTGAGGACAATTCACCAGAGGAATAGCTTTCCTCCAGAAGTTACGGATGCTCCATCGGTGGAAGTCTCAAAAATCACATGAAGTATTAGTATCACTTTATAAGGCCTTGGTAAGACCACAGCTAGAATCCCGCATCCAGTTTTGGTTGCCACGGTGTAAAAAAAGGATGTTGAGAGACTAGCAAGAGGGCAGAGAAGAGCAACTCAGGAGGATTAAGAGAGTGGAGGCTAAAACATAACAAAGAACAGTTGCTGGAATTGGGGATGTCTAATGAAAAGGAGTAGAAGTGACATGATTGTGTTCCAATATCTAAAGGGTTGCCATAAAGAAGAAGGGGTCAAGCTATTCTCCAAAGCGCTAGAAGGCAGGACAAGAAGCAATGGATGGAAATGTATCAAGGAGAGAAGCAACCTAGAAATAAGGATTTCCTGACAGTGGAGACAATTAATCAGTGGAACATCTTCCCTCCAGAAGTTGTAAATGCTCCAATACTGGAAGTTCTTAGGAAGAGATTGGGCAACCATTTGTGTGAAATGTGACAAGGCTTCCTGCTTGAGCAGAGGGTTGGACTAGAAGACCTCCAAGATCCCTTCCAACTCTGTTATTCTGTTTTTGTGGCTTCTCCAACCAGGTGAGTTAACAGAAAGGCTGCACTTAAGTTTCCGTAAGGTCCTTCCAACTCGACGTTTGAGAAGATTCTTGGTGACTGGAAGCCATCAGCCGTGTGGTGTTTGAAGACCAGTTTCTGTGCTTTTCTGCATTTTATTTAACAGTCACAGCGCTGGTTGGATTCGAGGCTCGTCTTTAGAAGTCACTTCCAGTGTTAGTCTTGGAAAATGTTCTATGGCAATAAAAAAAAAAGTGTGCTTCAAGTGTGCACCATGTCTCTCTCTTCTTGACACCATGCCAGCAATGTGAGGCGGCAGCCAAAAAGGCCAACACAGTCCTAGGTTGAGGGATAGAATCAAGATCACATGAAGTGTTACAATGCCTTGGTAAGACCACACTTGGAATCGTGCATCCAGCTTTGGTCACCAGATGTAAAAAAGATGTTGAGACTGTAGAGAGAGTGTAGAGAAGAGCAACCCAAGATGATTAGGGGACTGGAGGCTTAAACCATACAAAGAACGGTTGCTGAAATTGAGTAGGTCAACTCTAGTGAAGAGAAGGACCAGGGGAGGAGACGTGAGAGCAGTCTTCCGATATTTGAGAGGCTGCCACAAAGAAGAGCGAGTCAAGCTATTCTCCAAAGCACCAGAAGGCAGGACAAGAAGCAGTGGGTGGAAGCTGATCAAGGAGAGAAGCAACATAGAAATAAGGAGGAATTTCCTGATACCGTAAACAATCAGTGGAACAGCTTGCCTCAAGAAGTTGTGGGTGCTCTTTTAAGAAGAGATTGGACAACCATTTGTCTGAAATGGCATAAGGGGTTAGTCTAGAAGACCTCCAAGGTCCCGCCCACCTCTGTTCTGCTATTCTGGAAGCCTGAGTTTTCATGAGGTTCAAGTTGAATTTCTGACCGCTCGGTTGACTTGGGATCTGGAGGGGGGGGCGGAGCCTGAAATGTGTAAATTAATTTAATGTGGATTAAAAGAGGTAGAAGGGACTAAGATATTACAATAAGAGCATAATTATCATTTGTAAAGGCCAGAAGTCACTCCTACATTTCTTAAATTGGAGGGTTTTTCCCCTCTTTAATTGCTTGCTTCCCCCCCCCCCTCCTGTTTTCTTTCCAATTTGGCTTTTATTCTTTGGAAAAACTCTTCACAAACACTGAAAAAAGGGGGGAAAAATTCAACTGCTGGAATGGGTGGTGACATTTCCACCTGCTGCATGTGCCTGATAACACTTGACTTATAACTGTAATTGAGCCCGAAATTGCTCTTATAAATCCTTGCGGCTCTTAAGCAGTTCCCCAGGTGTGACTGGACCTGATTTTACAACATTGTTTGCAAGCATGAAACAAACACAGGAGTCATTAAGTAAATCCATTTTGGCTTTGCCATAAATTGAAAACTAACAGTGGGAACTGGCAAAAAAAATAAAATAAAAAATCACATTCATGTGATCAAGATTACACAAATCACCAGACAGGTGAGTGGATAATCCAACACACAAAATGTGATCACCTCACCATGTGGGATTCCCAAAAGTGCTTTCGAAAACAACTGGACTTCCTTGGGGTTTTTTCCTTGAAGACGTTTTGCTCCTCATCCAAGGAGCTTCTTCAGTTTACTTTATAAAGCCTTCGTAAGGCCACACCTGGAATACTGCATCCAATTCTGGTCGCCACTACATTAAAAAAAAGATGTTGAGACTTTGGAAAAAGTGCAGAGAAGATGATTAAAGGACCAGAGATTAAAACATGAAGAAAGGTTGCAGGAATTGGGTTTGGCCAGAGAAAAGGAGGACTAAAGGTGACATAATAGCTGTATTCCAGTAATTGAGGGGCGGCCCCAAAGAAGAGGGGGGTCAACCTATTCTATAAAAGCACTTTTTTAAAAAAAGACAATTAAACAATGGATGGAAACTAACCAAGGAAAGAAGCAACCTGGAATTAAGGAGAAAGTTCCTAACAGTGAGGACAATTAACCAGTGGAACAGCTTGCCTATAGAATGGAATGGAATTGGAATAGAATAGAATAGAAAGAATAGAAGAATAGAATAGAATAGAATAGAATAGAATAGAATAGAATAGAATAGAATAGAATAGAATAGAATAGAATAGAATAGAATAGAATAGAATAGGAATAGGAATAGGAATAGAACAGGACAGGAATAGAGTAGAACAGAACAGAATAATGAATAGAACAGAACAGAATAAAGAGTAGAACAGAACAAAGAACAGAACAGAACAATGAATAGAATAAAATAAAAGCAGAATAGAATAAAAGAATAGAATGGAATAATGAATGGAATAGAATAGAATAGGAATAGAGTAGAATAGAACAGAACAGAAAGAATAGAACAGAATGAATAGAATAGGAATAGAACAGGACAGGAATAGAATAGAATAGGAATAGAGTAGAATAGAATAGAACAGAACAGAATAATGAATAGAACAGAACAGAATAAAGAGTAGAACAGAACAAAGAACAGAACAGAACAATGAATAGAATAAAATAAAAGCAGAATAGAATAAAAGAGTAGAATGGAATAATGAATGAAATGGAATAGAATAGGAATAGAGTAGAATAGAACAGAACAGAAAGAACAGAATGAATAGAATAGAATAGGAATAGAACAGGAATAGAATAGAATAGGAATAGAACAGGACAGGAATAGAATAGAATAGGAATAGAGTAGAATAGAACAGAACAGAATAAAGAGTAGAACAGAACAAAGAATAGAGCAGAACAATGAATAGAATAAAATAAAAGCAGAATAGAATAAAAGAATGGAATAATGAATGGAATAGAACAGAATAGGAATAGAGTAGAATAGAACAGAATGAATAGAATAATAGAATAGAATAGGAATAGAGTAGAATAGAACAGAACAATGAATAGAATAAAATAAAAGCAGAATAGAATAAAAGAATAGAATGAATGGAATGGAATGGAATAGAATAGAATTCTTTTATTGGCCAAGTGTGATTGGACACACAAGGAATTTGTCTTGGTGCATCTGCTCTCAGTGTACATAAAAGAAAAGATACATTAGTCAAGAGTCAAGAATTATAGATCATGAGTGGTCCATCACTGGATGTTTTTAAGAAGAATCTAGACAGCCACTTATCTGAAATGGTGCAGGGTCTCCTGCTTGAGCAGGGGGTTGGACTGGAAGACCTCCAAGGTCCCTTCCAGCTCTACTCTGATGGAGAAGTGAAATGTCTTCAAGGGAAAAACAAAAGTCCAGTTGCCTTTCGAAAAGCACCTTTGGGACAACCATGACCTGGATAAATGACAATCTCCAAAGACCGTCACTGTGTGGTATGTATATATGTGTGCGGACATGTGACCACCGTGCTACCCACGACACCAAGACCAGAGGGCTCTTTTATTCCTGGCCACGAAGTGTTTAGTGGTTATTCTCAGAAGTTATGAAGCAGGAATCGCACCCTTATCTCGGCCGTAGAAGGAAAAGGATAGTTTTTGTCTTCGCGTGCTAAAACTGTGCGCATGCATGCTTGTCTGCACCCATAATGCAATGCTTGTGAGACCCCCTCCTGCTTGCTCCGCCACACTGCGCATGCGTGTGTGACGCCCCGCTCCCTCCACACATGCATGCACGACCCCCCACGCTCCACCCACCCCCTGCGCATGCGCCACAACCCCACCCCACCCCTGTGTCCTGTTTTGGGCCTAGTAGGCCTCCCTGCAGCCTCCTGGGAGCAAAAATGGGCAGCGGGGGATCTGCACCGCATCCCCCCTGTGCTCCTCCCACCACCCCCCGCACATGCACATGTCTTCCGCTTGTGCCCTGCCCTCCACGCATGCGCGGTAGAGGCCCAAAAAATCAGCTGGCCGTCAGGAGGCGCATGTGCAAATGTGCGGTGGAGCTGAGCTGGGACAATGGCTCCCATTCCCATGGAGAGGGTTCGCCAACACGGGGTTAGGATGATGTTGCTGTTGGTAGATCAAGGGGGATGAACAGATTGAGCCTCTATTCACACAACACCTGTGTGTGTTTATGATACACCTGTGGAGGTGGTTAGCAGCATCAAGTTTCTGGATGTGCAGCTAACGAGTAGGCTGGCTTTGTTGCTCAACAGTGAGATCCTGTTGACGCGGGCACAGCAGCGCCTGGATTTTCTATGTCCCATGAGAAAAGTACATCTTCCTCTCCCTCTCCTTACCACTTCCTATAGAGCAGGGGCAGGGGTGGGATTCCAATTTTTTTTAACAACCGGTTCTGTGGGCGTGGCTTACTTGGTGGGTGTGGCTTGGTGGTCATGTGACTGGATGGGCGTGGCCAACTCAATATCACTCACATCGAGGCACGCATCTCCTCGCCTGGCGCCTCATGACTGTGGGAATGCTGCAACAGTCGTAAGTGTGAAAAATGGTCATAAGTCACTTTTTTCAGTGCCATTGCAACTTTGAATGGCCACTCCACACAAGGTACCGGCAAAGGAGGAGAAAAAAAACTCCAGAGAAGTTCCTGAGACAGGAAGTCTAGTCCTGCCAAGAATGTAATAAGGGTCAACGGAGAGGCAGTTTCTGTAAGCAACACCAGAATGTTTCCTTCCTGCCTTCCTTTACAGGATTAGGCCAGTAATTTCTTCTAACAACTGGTTCTCCGAACTGCTTAGAAGGTTAACAACCGGTTCTAGTGAATAGGGGCGAAGCTGCAGAATCCCACCCCTGAGCACGGGTGTCAAACTTGATTTCATTGAGGGCCACATCAAAGTTGTGTTTGATCTTGCGGGGGAGAACAAGGTGGGCATGCCCTGCATTTTACTTGTGTCGGGGTGGGTGCCTGGATTGGCCCAAGCACTATGCCAGTGAAAACAGGCTCCTGAGCTCCGTTTTTGGCTGGGACGGCTTCCTGCAACCTTCTGCCAGGGCAGTCTTGTGGACTAGATCTAGGCACTCCGGGGGCTGGATCCAGCCCCCAGGCCTTGAGTTTGATACCCCTGTTATAGAGGGACAATCAAGAGCATCCTGTCATATGGCATTACTGTCTGGTTTGGAAGCATTACTGCTTCGGACAGGCAGGCTGTGCAGAGAGTGGTGAGGACAGCAGAAAAGATTATTAGCAGTTCACTCCCTTCTATCTAAGACATGGCACTTAAGCGATGCTTGAGCAGGGTCCACAGGATTGTGTGGGATGCTACACATCCCCTCCATAACCTGTTCTCCTTATTACCTTCTGGTTGGGGGTTTCGTGGAATCCGAAGTAGAACATCCAGATTCGGCCACAGTTTTGCTCCATACGGTATCAGCCTTGTGTACTCTCCTTTTTCCACTACATATTCAAAATGGACAGTGATATATGTGTGTGTATACATATGTACAGTACAGGTGTATATTTCTGTATGTGTATTGCATGTGTACATTTCTGTTGTGTATGTGTTTGGGTACATATACACTTTTTCTTGAGAGAAGGGAACAGAATTTTATTTTTAATGTGGCTCTCTGTGCTCACAGTAAAAAAAAATGACAATAAAAGTTATCTTGAGGCCACATGAGAAATCGGGACTGTTGTGGAGGGCTGAACCAAGAGGGCTGTGTGAAGGTACATAAGCGTGCATATACACACGCACATAAGGTACATTGGGAAATAAAAATAACCATTGCTTTCAAAATAAAAGCAAATCCATGTGGGCTGGACAGGACAGCCAATGGCCAGATTGTGGTCTTTTGGTTTGGATAAAAGGGGAGTAACTGGTGCCATTTCCCAATCAAACCCAAATAAAAACACCTCAAGGGCATCAGCCAGGATCTCTCCATTCCAAGGACCACTTGGCCTCCCTTCAATGACAAGGAATCAATAATCAGGCTGTAGTTCTCCAGGGAACGGAACAAGCTCAGTAATATTAAGGCGTATCTGAGCTTTGTGGCACTACAAGCCTTCCGTGTCCATCAGAAGGAAGATCTAGGATCTTTAAAAGCTTACTCTAAAGTAGTAGGGAAAGCAGGTCTTACAATAGAGTGAGGACATTCCCAGACTGTCCCGTTGAAGTGTTTTCCTCCAGTACAAGGAACATTATGCCCAAGCCTTGTTCTGCTTCTGGGGATGTGGCTGCCAAGCAGGGGTGGGATTCTACCAGTTTGCACCTATTCGCTAGAACCGGTTGTTAACCTAAGAAGTTCGGAGAACCGGTTGTTAGAAGAAATTACTGGCCTAATCCTGTAAGAAAGGCAGGAAGGAAACATTCTGGTGTTGCTTACAGAAACTGTCTCTCCGTTAACCCTTTTTACATTCTTAGCAGGACTAGACTTCCTGTCTCAGGAACTTCTGTGGAGTCTTTTTCCCTCCTTTGCTGGTACTTTGCTTGTGTGGAGGGACCAAAGTTACAATGGCACTGAAAAAAGTGACTCATGACCATTTTTCACACTTACGACTGTTGCAGCATCCCCATAGGGATGAGAGGCCAGGCGAGGAGATGCGTGCCTCGATGTGAGTGATACTGAGTTGGCTACGCCCAGACAATAACATGACCACCAAGCCACGTCCACCCAGTCACATGACCACCAAGCCATGCCCACCAACTAAGCCACGCCCACATAACCAGTTCTTAAAAAATTTGAATTCCACCCCTGCTGCCAAGTGATGATATTCTGCGGTGTGTGTCTCAACCTCAGCAACCTGAAGATGCGTGTCCCAAAGATGCTATTTCAAAAGGCAACTGGGCTTTGTTTTTCCTTGAAGATGTTTTGCTTCTCATCCAAGAAGCTTCTTCCGTTCTGACGGAATGGTGGAGAATGGAAGACGTGTATTGGAGAAGCCTTCTGTGAGTTCCTTGGACCTGCAAGGTAATCCAACTGGTCAGCCCTAGAGGAGATCAACCCTGGCTGCTCTTTAGAAGGCCAGATCCTGAAGATGAAACTCAAAAGACTTTGGCCATTTCATGAGAAGGAAGGACTCGCTGGAGAAGAGCCGAACGCTGAGAACGATGGAGGGCAGAAGAAGAAGAAGAAGAAGGGGACCGCAGAGAAGGAGGGGGATGGGTGGAGTCCCTGAAGCAGTTGGCGTGAGCTTAAATGGACTCTGGAGGATGGTAGAGGACAGGAAGGCCAGGATGAACATTGTCCATAGTGTTGCGATGGGTTGGACAAGACTTCGCAACTAACAACAAAAGATATTCCTTGAAGTCATCTGGTCATTAGCACTCTGAGAGTTATTGAGGCAACTTGGAGGCCTATCTGTCCCCTCAGGGTCACCTGGATAGTATGAATGGGTGTGGAGCCTTCTTGGAAAATGCAGATGGACGGCTGAATCTTGTCCTGATGGGTTTGTTCTCCTATGTTGTGCCCGTGCGTTTTATGAAGTGGTTGTTTTGTTTCTCCAAATATACAGGCTTGCAAATGTCTCCCTGAATTGTGCTGCATATAGGACACTGCTTGAATATGTGTGGACTTCCAACTCCTGGAACTCTCCTCGCCAGCCAGGATTCTGGGAGTGGAAGTCCACGCATTTTCAAGTTGTTAAGGTTTCACATATGCTCAGTCTCTTAACTCATGGTAAGGGACATAAAGAACTTGGCGGACTTCCTTATCCATTGTCCTAGCATTACACAATGGCAAGAAGATCCATCACCAACCCCTTGCCTTAACATGGGGGGGGG
>NW_020716986.1:326604-337204 GCF_900518725.1 Notechis scutatus | reverse complement strand
CTTTTGGGGCTCCTGTGCCAAAAATTGTGCGTGCGCTAGCATGCTCGCACTTGCATGCTAGCACCCAGAAGGCAATGCATGCCCCCCTACGCATGCGAGCACAATCCCCACCCACCCCCACCACCCCCTTACCTGCACTGCGCTTCACTATTCTGCTGTATAGTGCAGTCTTGGTGTGGTGTCGGGGGTTTCTGGTTCAATGTGTGAAGGGTGAAAGATGTGTGTTTGTGTTTATTTTCATGGACACGGTCATGATGTGCACTGAAGATGGTGTTTGATTTCGTTGTATGAGGTGCAATGACAATAAAGTAAAGTAAACTAAACTAAATTAAACAGTTGATTTTGGCCGGTTTGAGGCCTTTTTCGGCCTCCCAGGGGCTTGAGGAAGGCTTCTGCAGGTTTTGCAGACCGAAAACTAGGCCCATTCCGTCACTTCCGGTATTTTCGGAAAATCAGGAAGTGATGAAACGGGCCTAGTTTTCGGCCTGCAAAAGCCTTCCTCAAGCCTCTGGGAGGCCGAAAAAGGCCTCAAACCGTCTGAATATCAGCTATGAGGCATGCACATGCGCAGTGAGGTAAGTTTGCCTGCTGCTCGCATGCAGGCACAAATGGCTTTGCATGCTGCCTGTGACACGTGTGCCATAGGTTCACCATCACGGTTATAGGGTCTCCAGCCAGAGGGTTGGACTTCAAGACCTCCAACTATAATAGTCCAAATAGTCCTATTATTCTATGTTCTATGTCCACCCTTGGAGTTCAACTTCTCAAGGCATCCTTCATCCTTCTTGGAGGACTTCATATGCTCCAGCCTAAGGCAATTGTGTCGGTGGAGAAAGCTGGACCATCCTCCTTCCCCTAGGGATGGAGAAGGCATGCTTTTGACCTCTGAGAAACATTGAGGCCGCTTGCAGCTTTATCTGTCCCCATAGGGACATCTGAATAGTGCAAATGGATGTGGAACCTTCTTGGAACTGCCGAAGAAGATTCTTGGGTGAGAAGAGAAACGTCTTCAAGGAAAAACAAAGAAAGTCCAGTTGCCTCTTGAAAAAAGCACCTTTGAGACAACCATGACCTGGATGAATGAAAAATCTCCACAGACACCATCATCCATAAGGTGGACTCTGAAGCTACCTTACCTGGAGGAAACGGATGAGGTAGCAAAGCACCATTTTGTTGATCCTGGGCAGGGAGTGGACGACGGCGATGGCAGCTTCGGGATTCTCGTAGTGGGTGATGCACTCTTCATAAAACTCGTGCGGGATCAGAGGCTCCTCAAGTTCGCGATACCAGAGCTTCAGCAAGGAGGCTGCAGGAGAAAGGAGAAGAATCAGAAAGGTCCCAGAAGAGGAAAGAAGATCTCCTTGGCTTGAGACTTCATTGAAACCAACTCTTGAGTTTGTCAAAACTCATTCCCTTCCTTCGGAATGCCATCCTCACATCAGCCCTCTCTTAAAGGTTCCTCTCCTCATACCCACGTGCTAGTCGTTTCCAGCTCTAGAGGGCGGTGCTCATCTCCGTAACAAAGCCGAAGAGCCAGCGCTGTCTGAAGACATCTCCGTGGTCATGTGGCCGGCATGACGAAACACCGAACGCTGTTCCCTTCCCACCAAAGGGGTCCCTATTTTTCTACTTGCTTTTTTTATCTGCTTTTGAACTGCTAGGTTGGCAGAAGCTGGGACAAATAACAGGAGCTCACTCCATGACGCGATGCTAGGGATTCGAACCGCCGAACTGCCGACCTTTCTGACTGACAAGCTCAGCGTCTTAGCCACTTGAGCCACCACATCCCAAGATTACCAACTGTCCAAGATGAAGTATTTGGTTCCTCTCTCTTCAATCAACTATATCATAACCATGGATCTGTGTATTGGGTGGACTCCTTAAGTCAGTACAGGCAGTCCTCGATGTACGACACAATTGAGCCCAAAATTTCCGTTGCTAAGTGAGACAGACAATAATTCAGTGAGTTTTGCCCCATTTTATGACCTTTCTTGCCACACCTGATAAGTGGATCCCTGCAGTTAAGTTGCTTACAAGTTTCTCAAGTAAATCTGGCATCCCTGTTGTCTTTTGGGTGTCACAAGGTCGCAAAAGGGAATCACAGGACCCCGGGATGCTGCGACCCTCATAAATAGGAACAGCGAGCGTCCAAATTTTGATCAAGTGACCACGGGGGATGCTGCAACAGTTGTAAGTGTGAAAAAGGGTCATGTCACTTTTTTCACGGCTGTTGCAACTTCGAACAGTCACTAAATAAACAGTTGTAAGTCAAGGACTGTCTGTACTGGAGTGGAAAGGGGCAATTTTAACCAAAAATTTGCCAGAACAACTGTCCAGCAAACTATTCCCCTTCTCGGTTATTTGTGTTGTATCATCCATTATGTTTGTTTACATTAGTGACTGTTCAAAATTACAACAGCACTGAAAAAAAGTGACTTATGAGCGGTTTTCACACTTACGACTGTTGCATTGTGCCATCATCAAAATTCAGACAGTTGGAAACTGACTCATATTTATGACAGTTGCAACTCCCCTTTTGCGACCGTCTGACAAGCAACGTCCATAGGGAGGAGGAGTGGGAGCGAGATTCACTAAAGAACTGTGGTTCTAAATTAACAACTGCAGTGAGTCACTTAACAACTGTGGCGAGAAAGGTCATAAAATGGGAGGCAAAACTCACTCACTAAACACCTATCTCACAGAAAAACGGGGGCAAAATCGGGGTCGTCGGTCGAGACCTACCTGTACAAAGAAAAAAATAGAAATTAACAAATGTTTCCCATCTGTTATTACCTGCAGGGTACATATTCAATTGACCTAGGGATTAAATAAGAGCGCCACAAGCCTTTCTAAGGATTCCAGCCATCACTCTAATTCAGTGGTGGCTAAGCTTTTTGGGCTCCTGTGCCAAAAATTGGGCGTGCTCAACACGCGCGCACTTGTGTGCCAGGACCCAGAATGCAATGTGCTCCCCTCCTCATGCCCACTGCGCATGCGCGCGCAATCCCCACCCCCACCCCCTTACCTGCACTGCACCTCACCGCTGATTTTTTTTGGCTGGTTTGAGGCCTCTTTTGGCCTCCCAGAGGCTTGGAAAAAGCCTCTGCGAGGCTTTTCAGGAGGAATTATAGGCCCGTTTCATCACTTCCTGTATGACAGGGCCTATAAGTCGCCCTGAAAAGCCTTGCAGAGGCTTTTTCCAAGCCTCTGGGAGGCTGGATAAAGGCTTCAAACCAGCCAAAAAAACCAGCTGTGAGGCACGCGCCTGTGGCTCGCATCCCAGCACAAATGGCTCTGCATGCCACTTGTGGCACGCGTGCCATAGATTCGCCATCACGGCTCTAATTAAATCATGATTCAAGAGCCAAACTTCAAGAAACTTCAAAGGATTCATTAGAGGCAACATCCTGGCACTGCCCTGTATGAAGCCGACTCTGGCATACGTTATTTACAGTCCCCTGTGACTCTGTTTCCCCCTCTTCCCCCACCTGGGTGTCTCATAAACCAGATTCTCCAATTGAGCATATTCACAGGCTGGGTATCATCATTCACATTCTCCAATTAAATATATTCGTGGGCAAAAGCGCTGGTAGTTTAGTTACAACCTTTTAAAGATAAGAGTTGGAATGTACTTCTGCTTTCAAACTTCTGCACGGCCTCTCCCGATTTTCCTCCCCCCCCCCCCCCCCACCCTTTTTTTTAATGGCAGCTACTAAAACAGGCATAGGAATGTTTTATGAGTTGACAACTTTATTGTCATTGTACGTATATACACAGTATACACATAGAACGAAATTCACATAACACCAGAGACCAGACTCAACACACACACACACACACACACACAATCCCCAAACACCCCCCACATGCCAAAGTTCCCCGCCCCCTAAAAACACACAAGCATCCACACAACAGACCAAGTAATACTGTCATGCCCCTGTTGGAGTCTGATTCTGAGGGGGAAATTGAGCAGCTGACAGGGAGTGGGAGTGTGGCTCTGGTGGCTGTGGAAGAAATGGGGGAAGGGCACAGTCCGGCCGGGCATTCAGAGGAAGACTCAGGACCACCCCCTCTTCATCCTAGGGCATGCAGAGAAGAAGGGAGCAACATGACTTATGAGAGAGAAAAGGGCCCTGATACCTTTCATTAGTTGCATCTGGGAGAACAGGATATAAGAGGGGCATTTGCACACAGTTCCTTGCTGGAAGCATTATCTGGGTTTTGGCGTCCTCCCAACTGTGGGTGCTGCATTATCTTTTGGAAGTCTGCAATTTATCATCCTGGCCTGCCGTGTTAATTACTTCAGTGTGGTTTGTGTTATTTTGTTATTTCTAATTTATCTTTATTTTGGGTTCGGACTGCATTTCATCCCTTCATAGACTGTTTTGGGAGGAGTTTGATCTCCCGCCGAGGATAACTAGACATTGGGGGCCAAGTTGGAGGCATTAAAGGGAATTTATTCTACTTTTGTGACTTTGTTATTTTTGTGTCACGCAAATACTGTCCAACAGCTCACTGATGGTGGTCCTTAAATTAATTGTTAAATGCAATTATAGCTCTGGGATAAAAACTGTTCAGGAAACGTGTGGTCCAAGTTTTCATTGTTCCGTATCTTCTGCCAGAAGGCAATAGTTCACAAAGATTGTAAGCAGGATGGGAAGAGTCTTTGAGGATGTTGTGCGACTTCCCCAAACAGCGAAATATCTTTTTATCTTTAAAATATCTTTTAGCCATCCAGGTTATAAACCGAAAAGGGGATCAAAATTCAAAGCGGGACAAAGCATCACAAATGGCTTTGTCCAGGACAAAGCCCCACAAAGCTGGGGCAGATCCAGCTGGAGGAGAAAGACTAGGCTGTCCTGCAGGGATGTCCTTCCACAACAGCTGTCACCCTTACCTGGAACATGGGGGTCTTCTAAACCAGTGGGGATTTTCCACTGGTCCACCTGCAGTTTGAGGGCGTTGACTTCATCAATGTCCCCAGGGACTCTGCAAGAAGAGAAGAAAGGAATTCCTCAGAGACACGAAGACATGTTGGGCCAGGGGTGTCAAACTCAAGACACTGGGCCGTATCTAACAAAATGAAATTCAACGTAGAGAAAAGTAAAGTCCTACACTTAGGCAAGAAAAACCAAAAGTACACATATAGACTGGGTGAAAACAGGCTCAATAGCAGTAACTGTGAGAGGGATCTTGGAGTCTTAGTGGACAACCAGCTAAATATGAGTTTAGCAGTGTGCAGCAGCAGCCAAAAAAGCGAATGCAATCCTAAATTGCATTAACAGAGGGATACAATCCAGATCAAGGGAGGTACTGATACCGCTCTATAAAGCCTTAGTAAGATCACACCTAGAGTCCTGCATCCAGTTTTGTTCACATCATTATAAAAAAGAGGTTGAGACTCTTTTTTCTTTTTTCACATCATTATAAAAAAGAGGTTGAGAAAAAGTGCAGAGAAGAGCAACCAGGATGATTAGGGGACTGGAGACTGAAACATACAACGAACGGTTGCAGGAACTGGGCTTGGCTAGTCTAGGGAAGAGAAGGACCAGGGGAGACAGGATAGCACAGTTCTAATCTTTGAGGGGCTGCCCCAGAGAAGAGGAGGGGGTCAAGCTGTTCTCCAAAGCACCTTTGAAAGCCAGACAAGGAATAATGGATGGAAACTGATCAAGGAGAGATTCAACCTGGAAATAAGGAGAGATTTTTCTGACAGTGAGAATAATCCACCCTTGGAACAGAAGTTGCCTTTGGAAGTTGTGGGAGCTTCATCCCTGGAGGCTTTCAAGAAGAGACTGGACTGCCATCTGTCAGAAATGATGTAGGATCTCCTGCTTGGGCGGGAGGTTGGACTAGATGACCTCCAAGGTCCCTTCCCACTCTTATTATATTCTAAATATAAAGAACGGTTGCAGGATCTGGGCCTGGCCAGTCTAGGAAAGAGAAGGACCAGGGGAGACAGGATAGCCATCTTCCAATATTTGAGGGGCTGCCCCAGAGAGGAGGAAGGGGGTCAAGCTATTCTCCAAAGCACCCGAAGGCCAGACAAGGAACAATGGATGGAAGCTGATCAAGGAGAGATTCAACCTGGAAATAAGGAGAAATTTTCTGACAGTCAGAACCATCCACCCATGGAACAGAAGTTGACTTCAAAGTGGTGGGAGCTTCATCAGTGGAGGCTTTCAAGAAGAGATTGGACTCCCATCGGTCAGAAATGGTGTAGGGTCTTGTGCTTGGGCAGGGGGTTGGACTAGATGACCTACAAGGTCCCTTCCAACTCTGATTATCTGTTATAGTGCTTCTTAAAAAAAAAACCCACCCAAGCTTCGTTTAGCATGCTACACAAACACAAGTAACATCCTTTCCCCCGCTTCTTGCATATCAATATTGCACATCAGGCCATTTGCTCATGGATTAAACCCTTCCACCAACTGATTCACCTGCAAGGACAATCGGTTTGGGATATTTCACTGTGAGTTTAATCTCTAAAAGGATGAACGTTTATGTGGTGGTAAACCCAAAGAGAAAAGAGATTGTAGGCATGGAAATAAGTTTCAATATTCCTGTGTTATATGGAAAGATGAACACGAACAAGGTTACAAGATATTAATATTAATAATATTAATAATATTAATAATATTAATAATAATAATAATAATAATAATAATAATAATAATAATAATAATAATAATAATAATACGGAGTGGAATAAACTTCTGAAGGCAGAGAGGGTGTTATGTTCCTTGCTCCTTTCAATAATGGGTGAACAATCACATGATGCCTGCACACAATTGTTAACCCTCTTTTCTGTAGGTCTCTATACCAGTTTCAAGCTGCCAGGTCTTTTTGCCAACAGTTGTGGTGGAATGGATTCCCAAACGGGAGGGGCTGCATTCCAGGGGATAAGAGATAGCAAAATTTGGATAGTTCAGTTGGGAGGAAGAGAGTTAAGACGGCTCTGCCCTAGAAGTTCTCAGAATAATTGAATGATGCAAGGAGCTACTACAGTCTGGCAAGATTCTGTCTACCGGTGAGGAACAGTAAAGGAAACGGCTCAGAAGTACTTTCTACGTGTCTTTCCAGGATTTGGGGACCTGACACCAATGTCTCATATTGACAAGTTAGAACAGGGCTGTCAAAGTGGCGGCCCGGATGCATCATGCACTGGCCACACCCACGCCCGGTTTAGCGAAGGGGGAAAGAGTCATGATGTCACGTGATGACGTTGTGACGATACAAGTTTGACACCCCCTGAGCAGTGATGGGCTGCAACCGGTTTAACTACCGATTCTTTGAGTATGCGCTTTTGCGTGCGTGCAGCATTCCATAAACACCAATTTAAACCTCTACAGCTCACCTCCTAGCTTCCCCGGTAAGTAGAAGAGCTGAGGCGCGGTAATCCACTGTGCCGCGCGGATCAGCTGAGCTGAAAAAGGTGGAAATATAGGACAAGATAGGGCGGGGCCTGCTGATCGTCGGAACTACCGGCTCTCTAGAACCGGTCCGAACCAGCAGCAGCCCACCACTGCCCCTGAGTTAGAACAAGTCCGGACAAAGATGGTTTATAAGGAATTGAAGGTATGTCCAAGAGGACACGATGGAGCAGTTGAGATGTTCATTCTGGAGAAAAGAAGGCAAAGGGAAGAAACGGTATCTGGGACACTGCGGAGAAGGGAAGATGATCAAGAACTATTTTCTGTGGCCACAGAAATCAGGAATAATAGGTGAGAGTTGCAGGTAAGTTGCCTAAATATAAGCTAAAATTTCCAGATAGTACGGTAAAATTTAGCCAATAGCGGGTAGCAGTTATGGGTTCTCCATCTCTGGAAGTTTTTAAGGAAATGGCTGGGTGGCCACCTGCCAGGTTGGTCTTGTGGTCCTTTTCAACTCCCCAGTTTGATGATTCCTGCTTGTCCACTTAAGAAAATTCCCGCATAAAGACCTACAACACAGGGCCTACTTTCTCTCTCTTTTTCATTTCTTCTGCCTTTTTCAATAATTCCTTGTTCCAGTATCTCGTAGCCTTTTTTTTCTTTCTGTTCCACCATCCCCTCTTGGGGATTTCCCAGTATACCAGCACCTCTGCTCCTCAATCTGTCCAATCTGATTTTTTTTCCAAGCTCCTTCACCATTACTCCAATAACTCAAGAATCTTTAGATTGCCATAATCCTGATCTCTCCCCGAGCTCTAGAACACCCTACCAACACCACCCCAGCCCGCTCTTCCAACCGCAACATCTCCATCATTTCGTAGCCCTCAACTGAACTTGAGGAGCTGTTCAGATGGAGAAAGGACAGCCCTTCAAGGTGCAAATTACCTGAAGATGCCTTCGGTCTGGTCTCCGTTGAGTGCGAGGACCTCTTCCGATAGCCTGGTCTGCACCCACGGAAGCTGGTGGTCCGGGTATCTCTCCTTCTGCATGTTCATGATTTCTTGCAGGGAGCTTCCAAACATGGATGGGTTGAAGACGGCGTTCTTGGCGTGACGAATCTCTTCGATGTTTGGCTTCTTCAGACCCTACAAAGCAGGAGCACATTTGGGACAAGTAGAGAATGGGATGTCATGAGACTCAGGTGGAATGGGTCTCTCCAAGGACCTGGAATATAGTCTCTAGCCCCAACGCCAACATTCCCCCAAGGAGATGAACTAGATTTCCACAGGGAGAGAACCCACCAGGAAAGAGGGAACAGGGTTGCGTGTAGAAAAAAGTAAACACTTATGTGTGGATTAAGATGGGCGCTGGTCAATCCAGGAACAAGGTTAGTTTTCTGCATTTTTCCAGCTCTGCAGAAGTCATCTTTAAGTGTGGTAGCCAGAACTGCAAACAACATCCGTATGCAGTAGCACCACCAGAAATTATATTCAAGAAAGTTAGAGTCTGAAATATTTTGGGTCCCACTTCTATTCCCAATAAAAGGGGTCTGCTTTAGGCATTTGCAACCTTTACTTTGAACGTCTCTCATGCCAACATTTGGGACTGAAAGATTGTTGACTGTTGATGAAACCTATTTTGTGTTTTTGTGCTTCCGAGTTTTTTTTCCTTTATTTTTATTATGCTTTTTTCACATTAACATATCTCATTCTCATCTTAAACAATACTGTGGCATCACTGTTACATATACAGATCTCCATACATTTATATTCATTTATATACATTTGTATACATTTTTCTTATCTCTACTATTCTTATTCCTACTATTCAACCATTCATACCAATTATCCCACACCGCATAGTCTTGACTCTTCTTTGCCTTTTAGCTCTAGAGTGAGTTTGTCCATTTCAGCACATTTTAATACCTTTTGGATTACTAATTCCTCCGGTGGTATACTGTCTCGCTTCCAACATTGTGCGAATGCAATCCTCGCCGCTGTCGTTATGTGTAGTATCATATATTTGTCTCTTTACTACATTTCCCCTTAATTATCCCTAAAAGGAACAATTCAGGTTCAAACTCTAATTGACATTTTGTTATTTATTGGAACCAACTCCGTATTTTGACCCAGTATTTCTTGGCTTCGGGGCATAGCCACCACATGTGGAAGAAGGTACCCTGGTTCTGTTTGCATTTCCAACATCTTGGATTCATCTTGGGATACATCTATCACTGTGGTTACCTGCACTAAATCAATTTTCTAACAGATTTAACAGAGTTGGAAGGGACCTGGTAGGTCATCTAGTCCAACCCACCCACCCAAGCAGGAGACCCTACACCATTTCTGACAGATGGCAGTCCAGTCTCTTCTTAATAGCTTCCAGGGATGAAGCTGTCACGACATCTGAAGGAAACTTCAGTTCCATGAATTTATTGCTCTCATTGTCAGGAAATTTCCAGGTTAAATTTCTCCTTGTCCAGTTTCCATCCATTATTCCTTGTCTGGCCTTTGGGTGCTTTGGAGAATAGCTTGACCCCCTCATCTCTGGGGCACCTTGACCCCCTCATCTCTGAGACCCCCTCGTCTGAGACCCCCTCGTCTCTGGGGCAGCCCCTCCAAGGCTGCTCTCCTGTCTCCCCTGGTCCTTCTCTTCCCTAGACAAGCCAGGCCCAGTTCCTACAACCGTTCATCGTATGTTTAAGCCTCCAGCCCCCTAATCATCCTGGTTGCTCTTCTCTGCACTCTTTCTAGAGTCTCAACATCTTTCTCAACATCCCACCTGGCTTGAGACCCTCAGAATAATTGCAGGGGTTCACCTGCAGTTCCTTTAAGGCAAGCATGGTCGCCCAGGTTTGTATATGTGTGCCTGGATGAATGAATAGCAGAGAGGCACCTTGCCTGGGAGAAGTCTGAAGTAGAGCCTTTTAAGCATACCTGTCTATCGTATGTATGTATGTATGCATGCATGCATGTATCTATCTATATCTGTATCTACCTACCTACCTATCCATCCGTCTTATTCACATTACCTATCTACCTATCTGTCCACCCATCCATCCATCCATCCATCCATCATCTTATCTACCTATCTGTCTATCTACCTATCATCCAACCATTTATCATTCTTTCTATCAATTTATTACTTTTTCTATCTATCATCCATTTATCATTCTATCATTCTATCTGCCTATCTGCCTATCTATCTGCCTATCTATCTGCCTATCT
>NW_020716986.1:314437-326594 GCF_900518725.1 Notechis scutatus | reverse complement strand
TCTATCTATCTATCTATCTATCTATCTATCTATCTATCTATCTATCTGCCTAACTATCCATCCATCCATCCAGAATATACATGTTTGACAAATATCTACTTGCAAGGTATGCTTTCAAAAGAATTGCTTGCAGAAAAAATAGAGAAGGTGAATTAGATTGATGTTGTAATTTCTTTGCTTAATTAGGGTGAGCCACCCAGAGTCATGGTGAGTTAGGTGACATGTAAGTTTTAAAAATTAATATTACGAGCATAATAACATCCTCTTTCTTCTCCCCTTCCCCTATTCTGCAAACCCCCACCCCCTTCTCGTACTGATGATGGCTCACGAAACGTCTGCAAGAAAACAACCAAGCTCAGAGCGCAGCAAGGACTCCACAGTCCTCCTCCTCCTCCTCCTTTCGGAAGACCCCACCCCTTCCTACCTCCGATGACGTTACCTAGGTGGGTTAGGAAACGTCTGCAAGAAAACGACCAAGTGCGGAGAACACCAAGGACCCCACCATTCAACCCCGAACTACAAATATTCTCTTCTATTGGCACTACCTAACTGAGAGTCTTTTCCTGCTTTCTGCCCAGCCCCTTCCTTCTCGTTGGGGCACCCGATTCTGGATGCCCAGGAGCATCTGCAAGAGGTGGGTTGAAAATATCAAGATGGAGGCCACAAGCATGGACTCAACACCCAGCCACCCCTTTCGAGGTCTGGCACAAGACCTATCGGCCTTTTTAGAGGACCCCGAAGAAGACTGCTGGCTTGTTATTAGACACGGAGATCCCTTGAAGGTTTGAAGGTGTTGAGGTGGCTCTCATCTGCTGACTTCCTACATTTTAGGTTTCGTGGTTAATGGCCATTTGCTGTATTAGCTGCTTTCGTTCATTTCTAGTGGGTTTTTTTTTCTTTTAGGAGTGCTTTGTTTTCTTTAGACCTCATGAGCTGCCCAGAGTCACACACACGCCTTGAGACAGCTGCTTTGCAAGGGGTGGGATTCTATCGGTTCGGACCGGTTTGCTCCAATGATCAGCTGGCTCCCGAACCAGTTCACTGCGATGAGTATGTGGGCCCACCTGCCTGACCATGCGCTTTACTGGGCTTTATTTCCTTTTTTTAGAGCACGGCGGATTCGCACAGCAGTTTTATTCACAGGGGCTGCAGTAGAAGGTAAGTATTAGATCTTTTTCAAATGCGGTGTGGCCGGTTGTTATACCGGTGGAATCTCACCCCCCTGGCTGCTTGTACGTATTGAACAAACACACTAAATCCCACCATTGCGGGGATATTTTGATGGCCTCCCCAATTCTGGAGTTCTCCATGTCCTCTTAAAATCTGTCATGCCCCTGTTGGAATCTGATTCCGAGGGGGAGATTGAGCAACTGACAGGGAGTGCGGCTCCGGTGGCTGTGGAGGAAATGGGGGAAGGGCAAATCCGGCTAGGCATTCAGAGGAAGACCCAGGATCACCCCCTCTTCATCCTAGGGCACGCAGGGAGGAACGGAGAAGGGAGCAAGGTGAGTTACGGGGGAGAAAAGGGCCCTGATTCCCTTCATTAGCTGCAGCTGGGAAAACAGGATTTTAAAAGGGCTTTTGCGCACAGCATCTTGCTGGAAGCAAAGTGTGAATTATATTTGTTTGTCGAGGCTTATCTGGGGTCTGGCGTCCTCCCCAACTGTGTGTGTTTCATTGTCTTTTGGAGTCTGCAATTCCTTATCCTGCCTTGTCTCATTAATTGCTGCAGCTGTGGTTTGTGTTGGTTTTTATTTATAATTTAAATGTATTTTGGGTTCGGACTGAATTTCTTCCCTTTAAAGACTGTTCTTGGGAGAGTTTTCTTTTCTCCAGCCAATGATAACTGGACATTGGGGGCCAAGTTAGAGGTATTAAAGGGACTTTTAACCTATTTTTTGTGACTTGGTTGCTTTTGTGCCATGCCCCGGGTCATCACATAATCCTTCAAATCTCCTGCACCTTATTTTCCTCCTTGAGGAAAAAATGTTGGTAAGCAAAATATTGTCTGGACAGGAAGCTCTCCACCAACTTTCCCCTCTCGGGCAAAAGGACAAGGGCCAGAAGGTTGAGTTGGATGTCTTGGCTCATGCCTCAAGGTAAAGATTTGGGAGAGGCTTCCAACGTCTTGGGAGATGCTTGCAACTTCTTGGGAGAGGCTTTCAACTTTGAACCAACCCCCCCCCCCAAATGTGTTCCCATGATCATTTAGCTACCAGCTCTGGTCTCCCAAGGCCACCTCGAAAGACGACGCAAAAGAAGAGAGGAGGGGAAAATACCTTCTTGGCGCCAGTCAACGCTGCCTTCTGGAGCTTGCTGTAGCAATACTTGGCGTAAGTGCTTACCGCCACCCCTACAAGAGAGAAAGGAGGAAGGAGAAAGGAAAAGAGAAAGAAAGTCAGAGCAAAGACAATTCATGAGCCGCCACCCAGGAGGAAGAGGCAAAGAGGAGAGAGACCCAAGCAGCTGACCGAGAAGAAGCCGCGCAACCAGAGAGGTGTGCTGCACAAGAGGTCCCATGGCAAGCAGACCCTCTTCCCCATCTTTCTTGAGCATCTTCCTGAAGTCCCTACCCAAGAAGGGCCCCTGGGGGGGGGTCAAGATTAGGCTTACAGAAGATCCCATCTCAGCAGCGTCCTCTGGAGTCCCATCAAGTCAACTCTTGGCCAGGTGGCACTTCCTTCTTCTGCCTCCTCCTGAATGCTATGAACACACTCTGGCCCATTAACTTCAAATTCAGGAGAGCTACAACTAACAACCTGGGAACAACTAGCCTTGGCCCAGATAGGACCACCAAGTCTTGAGGCTCACTGAGGCCACTTGGAGGTTTGTCCGTGTCCTCAGGTCTATGGAGATTCTCAGTCCTCCAGGTCAAGGTGCTTTTTTTGCAAGAGGCAACTGGACTTTCCGGTTTTTCTTTGAAGAGCTGAAGAAGCTTCTTGGATGAGATGCGAAATTTCTTCAAAGAAAAACCAGAAAGTCCAGTTGCTTCTTGGGGAAAAAAAACAACAACACCTTTGGGACTGTGTCCTCAGGGTCACCTGAATAGTGCAAATGGGATTTTTTGTTTTTCCTGTAGTCTACAGAAAAATTGCAGACTACGCTACAGGAACCATTTGTACTTCCGTTTGAGATGGAGACAACACAGACTCGTCCCCAATAGCCTTCACCTGTGTTCAACAGTGACGTGACACAGAGCAGAGAAAAAACATCCTGCAGAAAACACAGCTCCACCACACAGTCCTTTCTGCAGTTCCAAGAAGGCTCCCCACCCATTTGCACCACTCAGGTGACCCTGAGGGCACAGACAAACCTCCAAGTGGCCTCAACGACCCTCTAAAAAGGATGCAAATGACCAGCTTTGTCCGCAAGGAGTATCAATCCTTCCCTTCCCCACCATCCTGTCAGAGCTGAAGAAGCTTCTGGGACGAGAAGCAAAACCAGTGGTGGTATGCTACCGGTTCAGACTGGTTCAGCCGAACTGGTAGTAAAAATAACTACCAGTTCAGCCGAACCAGTTCCTCCAACGATCAACTCAGAGGATAAAAGAAGCGACAAGCGCATATAGGTGGGTCACTCCTAGCTTTTCGTTAATTCATCCTCTCCGCAGATTGGTGCATTGGAGGGGCACATGCACATGTGTAGGACGTGCACGCGCAATCTCCCACCGAACCGGTAGGAACCAAGGTAGGAACCCACTACTGAGCGAAATGTCTTCAAAGAAAAACCCAGAAAGTCCAGTTGACTCTTGGAAAGAAAGAAAAAAAAAACACCACCTTTGGGCAAGGAGAACACCACTCTGAGCGAGCTTCTGATCTTCGTTTCCCTCTTCCCAGTTGCAATTTACTATTTATATGCTACGCAGGGTTAATTTTAACCTTGATTTTCTTGCATGGAAGGAAACCCTCCAAAGGGATAAATTAGCAGCCACGTTAAGCGTGTGAGGCGTACGCAGGCAGAATTTTAATAAATGCGCTTTCAGCGGCCGCCACTCGGCTTTGCCAAATATTCCAATCAGCCCTTATTTTATGGGGAAGATGTCCATTGGGCCGAAATAAGCTGGGCAGGAATGTCAGGAATGCGGGGCGAGGTAGGTCAAAAAAGTCATTTAATATTTTTTTTATGCTCCTCTCACCCACCTCAGACACTCCTGGATAGAAAGACCCAGCTTTCCAGGAGACAAACCCCTGGAGATGGATGCTAAAATCAGGATTTTTGCTATCTATCTATCTATCTATCTATCTATCTATCTATCTATCTATTTTGCATTTGGATCTGTTGTAAAACGGGTCTGTCTGCAAAAGGCAGATTGCATCCTTGCGACCACAATGGCACCCAAAATTTCTGTTGCTAAGTGAAATAGCAATAGCACTTAAGACTTATATGCCGCTTCACAGTGCTTTCTATCCCTCTCTAAGCGGTTTACAGAGTCAGCCTCCTGCTCCCCAACAATTTGAGACCTCATTTTACCCACCATGGAAGGACGGAAGGCTGAGTCAACCTTGAGTTGTTAAGTTAATTTAGCATCCTCTTATGACATTTCTTGCCACCATTAAATGAACCGCCGGAGTTGTTCAGTTAGCAACACGGTCATTAAATGAATCTGGCTTCTCCGTTGACTTTGCTTCCTAGGGGGTCACAAAACAACGGTGGCAAGACAGATCGTAAAATGGGGCAAAACTCAACTAAATCACTTAGCAATGGAAAAGTTGGGATCAATTGTGGTCAGTTGAGAATTAACTGTATTTTGGTTAATGTTCTGCTTGCGGACCCAACAGCCGAGTGGGTCAAAACAGAAGACAAAACCCAAAATACTCAATGCTAATAGAAATCTGGAAGGTGCCATGATGTCACATGCATCAGGTTGCCATTGCATTATATACTCAGTGACATCTGTGCATCAATTAAATTCTTATGTCCTGCCTGTTAAGACGGTTGGAAGCTTCCAACACAACTCAAAGGGGCTTCTGAACTTTGTACAACACCTCTCTTCCATTCATTCAAACAGATTGGCCTTCTTCTAAGCATTTGTCCAGAGGGTGAAAACATAGCTAGCACTGATGATGTTCCCTAGTTGGATCGTGAAACTTTGGGCGGGGTGGGGGGGTGGGGGGAAGCCAACTTAGCTCAGAAAATGCAGAGGACCCGAGCCTACTCCCTTCTAGCACTGATGAGGTTATCTAGTTGGGTCATAAAACGTCTGCAAGAGAACAACCAAGCTCAGAGACCTCCCAGGACCCAACCTCCCTCTCTTCTAGCACTGAGGATGTTCCCTAGTTGGGTCATGAAATGCTTGCAAGAAAACAACCATTCTCAGAAAGCACCCAAGACCCAACCCTACTCTCTCCTAGCCTCGATGGTGTTATCTAGTTGGGCCATGAGACGTCTGCAAGGAAACTTCCAAGCTCCAGAGAGCACCTAGGGACTCCCAGAGAGAGAGAGAGAGAGAGAGAGAGATCTTCTCATCCAGGATGCTCAGCTGGAACATCGCTTGTTGACGTAACCTAGAGTTGGGAGATCTTCTGAAGCAACTACCACCCTCCATGGACCTCCTCGGAGGGCGACAGTGACGTCACGCATGGTGAGACCTCACTGCGAGTTCTAGAGGACCCTTGTGGCTCCAACTCGGACCAAAGACAGAAAGGTGACACCTCTATTATGCCAGATCCGTTTCTTACCTTAAGGGCGGTGAGCTAGGCCCTTGAACCTTTTCTTCTGGCCAGGACACGCAACCTTTGCCCAGGCAGGTGGACACTCAAACATTGCCCCCACCCTCGTCTCTACCACAGCTGCCCTTTGCAAGAGTCCTCCAAGCTCTGCTCTCTTTGTCTTCACAGGACGCTGAAATACCTAACAGGGTCGTGGTCAAGATTTGTGGACTTCAACTCCCAGAATTCCCCAGCCAGCATTTTGAGGAATTCTGGGAATTGAAGTCCATAGGCTTTAAAGTCGCCAAGTTTGGAGACCCGTGCTTAAGGGGGTTGCCGTTAGCTGGGTCACGGCCCATCAGACTTTGCAGTCATAATATGGGTTCCAGGCAGGGGTGGGATTCTACCGGTTCGGATCAGTTCGGGTGAACTAGTAGTTCTGGTGATCGTTTAGCCCCGCCCGCCCACCCCTGCTCTTTCCTGGGCTTTATTTCCTTGTTTTGGAGCGCAGCTGATTTGCGCGGCAGAGTGGTTTTTGCCATGCCTCAGCTGTTTTACTCATGGGGCTGCAGTGGAAGGTAAGTATTATAACTGAAAATGGGCTTTTTTAAAAGGTGGGCATGTGCGTGAAGCACGCAATCGCCAAATCAATTCTTACGCCAGTTGAATCGCATTTGTCGTGCCCCTGTCAGAGTCTGAATCCCAAGACGAAGATGACTAGCTGACAGGGAGCAGGAGTGTGGCTCCATTGGCTGTGGGGGAAACTGAGGAACGGCAAAGTCTGGCTGGGCAAAGCAGGGGAGAGGTAGAACAAGGGAGAGGGAGTTCAGAGGAAGACCTAGGCCCATCCCCTCTTCATCCTAGGGCATGCAGGGAGGAACGGAGAAGAGAGCAACATGTGTTGCAAGGCTTACGGGGGAGGAATGGGCCCTGATTCCCTTCATTAGGCACATCTGGGAAGAGTTTAAAAGAGATGCATGCTGAGTGCGGCCGCTGCTGGGAGAAAACTTGAGTTTATTTTGTATTGACTTTGGTTACCTGTGTTCTTGACATCCTCCCAACCGTGTTGAGTTATTGCCACTCCTTCAGGTCTGGAATACTTGCTCCTGCCATGCCAGACTAATTACCTCATTTTGCCTTGATTGGACTTTAAGTTACAGTTTTTATTGACCACATTTTGGACTTGATTCTCTGCAGTCAAAGATTGTTCCTGGGAAGAGTTTTTCCCCCAGCCAAAAGGTAACCGGGACATTGGGGGCAAAGTTGGAGCTAATAAAGGGACTCCTAGCAATTATCTGACTGTGTTGCCTTTGTGCCACGCCCCAGGTCATCACAGCACCACTGGTTCCACGGTAACCCTGCGTTCCATAAATTACTTTATCTTGCAGTCAATCCCGCATTGGGGCTACAGGTTCAGCGTGTGCACCCAGGTCGCCCATGAACCTACATCACAGGTATGTTGGCATGACGCAGACGACGGACAAATGGAAGGAGGCCCGCCCCCCTTCCTGGTTAGGAAAACTGCTATTTCCTCTTACAACCCTCGACTTCCAGATTCCTGACTCCCCAGTGAGATAGGAGGACAACTTGCAGAGGGCAACCTGTGGCAGAGCCAGCCTTGACCACGAGCAAAAGAATGTTGGACCAAAGTCAGTAGGTGTTGGTGGAAAACGTGATTAGCAGTAGGTTCCCCCCAAAATCAGGCTGTAGAGACGCCCCCCCAAATTAGCAGCTAGGAGAAGAATGAAGCCGTGTTATGGGGAGACCAAGCAGAGACTAAGAAGCTGCAGAAAACAAAGGGAAGCTGTGGACTAGACTAAGGAGAAGAGGCTGCTAAAGGAAGGTTTGGTTCTCACGCCCTACCATCGTGGTCTTCAACATAAGGTTTGGGTTTTTTTCTCAATTTGGACTTCTTCTTACTGTTTCTCTCCAGAAGATCTTTAATGTGCTGAGTCACTGAGGAACAAAGAGAAGGATGAGGACGATGGGGATGGAAGACAAAGGCAGAACAGGTGTGGGAGACAATGCGCTTTTCCAACATTCACACAGGGGTGGGATTCAGCCAGTTCGGATTGGTTTGGGAAAACCGGATGTTACATTTACAACACCTGGTTTGCCAAACCGGTAGCTGAACCGACCAACTGGCCTCTCCTCCCCTCCCCCTTCCATACGGCCTATTTTGGATGCAGATAAGTGCAGGGTCCGCGTGGAAGCTCTGCGTGTCAGGGCTCCAACATGCACCCCCATTCAAATCACAAGTCTCCAGCTGCATCCCTCAGAGTAAAATTGATTGATTTATTAGGAGTTGACATGTTGGCATTTCCCGGTTGCAGCCGACTCTGACACATCATTCATTTCCCCCTTGACCCTGGTCTTCCCCCCCACTCCCTGGATGAGACACATCCATAGCCAAGAGTCATCGATCATGCTCTCCAGTAATAATCTTGCGGGCCAACAGCTTCGGCTACCAAGGCGATTATCTGAGGCATTTAAGGAAGGCACTGCTTTCTCCCACTCCCTTTCTGCTGGCAACTAAGAAGACCAAAGGAGCATTTTTTTAGTTGACACTAAGAGGGCGAAAAATGCAGCTTCCGGAAGTCCAGAAATGGGCCTGTTTCTGGATTCCGGAGGGCCTCTGGAGCCTGGGGAAGGCTGTTTTCACCCTCTCAGAGGCCCGAGGGAAGCCTCCGGACTCTGGGGAAGGCGAAAAATGGGCCTCCCAGAAGTTCTGGTAGGCCACGCCCACCCAGCAACCCGGGCAGCGAACCGGTTGCTGGGATTTTTGAATCCCACCCCTGCGATCACGCCTTCAAAACGGTACTTGAGAAGTTCCCAGGCCTTCTTCATCGTGGGCCCAGGGGATCCGGGAAGGAGAAGGAATTTGCCTCCAAACCACACAGAAGACACCATAAAGATATGTTGAGAAGTTGGGAGTTTTGATTTTGGGTCCAAAAGAAAAAAGAAAAAGATCAGCATATTCTCAAGGCCAGGAAAATACAACTTATTTACTCTGGAGTTCATTTGGGGGTCACCTCTATCTCCAGCCTGTTACAGGTAACCCTCGATTCACAGTCCTTCATTTAATGACCGCTCAAAGTTTACAACGGCACTGAAAAAATGAGCCTTTTTCCCCCCACTTACAATCATTGCATCCCCGTGGTCACGGGATCGAAATTCAGACACTCAGCAACGGACTCGTATTTATGACGGTTAAACCCGATCCCCTTTTGCAACCTTCCGACAAGCCATGGCAATGGGGAAGGCGGATTCACTTAACGACCGTGGGACTAACTTAAACCACTGCAGCGATTCACTGAACAGCTGGGGCAAGAAAGGTTGCAAAATGGGGCGAAGCTCACTTAGCAACGGTCTTGCTTAGCGACAGGAGTGTTGAGCTCAAGTGGGATCGTAAGTCAAGGACGACCTTTATTTTGTCCTTCCTGGATCAATCATTGAGTTGTAGGTCACCAATCAAGGAGATCTTCGATCCTCCAGGTCATGGTTGGCCTAAAGGTCCTTTATCAGGAGGCAACTGGACTTTCTGGTTTTTCTTGGAAGAGATTTCACTTCTCCTCTAAGAAGCTTCTTCAACTCTGACTAGGATGGTGGGAAATGGAAAGATTTATATTCCTTGCAGACAGCTGGTCATTTGCATCCTTTTAGAGGGTCGTTGAGGCCATTTGGAGGTTTGTCTTTGTCATTTGCATCACCTGGTTTGAAGGAGGGGTCCAAGAGCCCAACTGAACAGGCCTCTCTCAACAGAGAAGGAGGGATACAACATCATCTACCTCCAGTCTACAACTCAGTCCTTTCAGCGGCTCCAAGAAGGCTCCCCACCCATTTGAACCACTCAGGTGACCCTGAGGACACAGACAAACCTCCAAGTGGCCTCAACGACACTCTAAAAGAATGCAAATGACCAGATGTCTGCAAGGAGTATAAATCCTCCCATTCCCCACCATCCTGTCAGAGCTGAAGAAGCTTCTGGGATGAGAAGTGAAATGTCTTCAAAGAAAAAAACAAGAAAGTCCAGTTGCCTCTTGAAAAAAAAAAAGCACCTTTGGGAATGAACGGAGATGATAACAACAATGGTACACATGAAATGAAATCCTTCCACCGTTGAGTTCTCACTCAAGGCCAGTGAGAACTACTAGCCACAAAAGCAAAAAATAAAAAATAAACAGTAGTGAATGTTGGGTAAATAGTTTGGGAAGTGAAATTGTTGAAGACCTGAGTCTACCAAATAAGCTATTCTTTCTCCTAGGATTATCAGATGCGCGTAGTGCATATTTCCTAGCCTTTCCTGATATAATGGAGTCCAGTTACCGTCGTCTTAGAACAGAGAAGCCACAGTTGGTCAGCTAGTCTAATACTTTCTGTAACTAAAGCATTTCCGGTCAGTCTCCTTATATCTTGTGATGTAAGCTGTTAGAGAACTACTGATTTTATAATGTTTGTATCCCGGACAAAGTGATTAATGTGCAGAATACAAAATAATAAGAGTTGGGAAGAACCTTGGAGGCTTTCTACCACCCCTTCAAGAAGGCGACCTTACACCATTCTGGAGAAATGGATATCCAATCTCTTCTTTAAAACCTCCGGTGATGGAAGCATCCACAACTTCTGAAGGCAAGACGTTCCACTTGTTCTCACTGTCAGGAAATGTCTCCTTTTTCTCAAAGTTGGTTCTCTCCTTGATTAGTTTCCATCCGTTACTTCTTGTCCTGCCTTCAAGGTTCTTTGGAGAATCGGTCAACCTTCTCTTCTCCATGATAGCCCCTCAACTATTGCAAGACTATCATGCCACCCCCTAGTCCTTCTGTTCGATGGGTAGACCTACCTAGCTCCCTCAATTGTCCATCATATGGTGTAGCCTCCAGACCATCATCTTAGATACTCTTCTCTGCACTATTTCTATGGCATCAACATCTCAACATAGAACTTCTAACCTAGTCCAATCCCATGCTTGCGCAGGAGACCCCATACCATCCTGGACAAATAGCTGTCCAGTCTCTTCTTGAAAACCACCAGTGATGGAGCACCCATAACTCCTGAAGGCAACTTCTGTTCCATGGTTGTTTCTTCTCGCTATCAGGATGTTTCTCCTTATTTCTAGGTTGGACATATCTAGTTCCTGCCACATCGTATGGTTTTAACCTATAGTCCCCACAATCTTTTTTGCACTCTTTCTAGACTACAAAAGTGCTCCGAAGTCCAGCTGAGGACCACCCACCAGAGCTACCATCTTATCCCGCTGAATTGCTGACGTTCATCCATCCGTTCTTGTGGGTGAAACGAGACACTCCATTCAAGGAGTACATTGCAGTCGACGACCAAAGTCGTCTTCTGCAAGTCCAACCATCCATGTGAATGTGCCAGAGGGAGGGGAGGAGGTCCAGTACCTTGAGATGACTTCCTTGGCTGCCAATCCGAGGGCTTGGCGCTGTGTTGGAAAGCCTCAGAGATGACACAATGGACCTCCGCAGGCTTTACACTGATGTGGATGCTACTAGCATGTTGACAGTGTCCCCTGTCCTTGTAATCTCCTCCTCCTCTTGCTCCTCTACCTACTTCCTCCTGCTCCTTGTTTATCTCCTCCTCTTAGATGATAAAGAGGAGGAGATAAACAAGGAGCAGGAGGAAGTAGATAGAGGAGCAATCTCCTCCTCTTCTCCTCCTTCTCCTCTTCCTCATCTATCTCCTCACCCGTCAACTCTAGGGGGAAAAACACACACATACACACACCTTGTTAAGGACACCAGGGGGCTCCAGAGAAAAGGAGTCTCGATTTAACCCACCGCCTGTGATTCAACAAGGCTGGAGTTTTAATCGGGAAGGGAGGCGGAGGACCGCACAACACAAAAGCACAAGAGAGGGCCTGTGCGGCCAACTTGCTGTCGCCCACACACCACCTCGCATCACAAAGAGCCACAAGCAAAGAACAAGGGCTTGCAATGTCAGGGCCTGCCAGCATGGGTGTGGGGTGGCAGAGGCCAGGAAGGACTGAGTCAAAACCCCAAACAAGTCAGCCTCTGTTTTGTGCCTGCAATGGGGGTGGGGGACCCCAGCCAGGAGAAAACAAGAAAAGGGGCCGTCTTGAAGAAACGGCAGAAATTGGCATCTCTGGAACGCCCACCAAATGTCCTCAAGAGTCAGGAACTTGGAACGGCCGACTCGGAGCCAAAACAAGTCGGAACCTTGTGGTCTGGTTTTGATGAAGGCTAATAAAGGAGAATTGTTTGTAGCTCAGGGTTGGCGTGGAGGGTCCTTGGCGCTCTCAGAGCTGGGCTGTTTTCTTGCAGGCGTTTTATTACTGTGCTAGGTAACAGCATCAGTGCTAGGAGGAAGAATGGTGTGCGGAGTGTAAGTGGAGGCGGTGGACAAGGACTGTGGAGTCATTGGTGCTCTCTGAGCTTGGTGGTTTTCGTGCAGACGTTTTATTACTCAACTAGGTAACATCTTCAATGATCCTTCCTTCCTTCCCTTCCCTTCCTTCTCCTTGTTGCTGT
>NW_020716986.1:288307-306033 GCF_900518725.1 Notechis scutatus | reverse complement strand
GGTACCTGCTGTGCATGCGCGGGAAGAGATGCACACGAGGGTGATGTGCGCGCAAGCACAGAGGCATGCGGCCTGCAGGGGGGTTGCGCCCCCCCGCCAGCCTGCTGATTGTCAGGTACCTGCTGCGCATGCACGGGAAGAGATGCACACGAGGGTGATGTGCGCGCATGTGCAGGGGCATGCGCCGTGCGGGGGGTTGCATGCGCATGCGCAAAGGCGTGCGGTGCATGCGCAGGTGGCAGGGCAAGTTGTGCACGCATTGCATCATGGGGGCAGGCAGCAAGCGCGCACACGAGCACTTTTGGCACGCAATGTGGAAAAGGTTAGCCATCACTGGTATCGGGCAGCGATGACTAACCTTTTGGATGCCGCAACCCCAAAATGTAATGCAAGAGCCCCCTGCGCCTGCGCCCTGCTCCCCCGTTCATGCCTACACGACCCCACGTGTTATGTATATGTAAATAATGTAGTTGGGTTGACAATATATAAACTACAAATATATATATATTTGTAGCTTTAAGGAAAAATACTGTAATGTATTATGCTGTGTTCTGGTTGGTTAATAATGCTACAAGTTGCCATAAGAAGGAGCTATAGATCATGGTTTAATTCTCTTTCTTTTTCTCTTTTGCATTGATGATCTCTCTTTATACTGATACTTACTGACTACGGACCGATACTGACTAACCCTGTTTATTTTGATATTCTGTTGATATCGAAGATTATGTGTTGTATCATGGTTTGATGTTTGTCTGCTGTAAAAGACATGGAACCGGTAAGAAGACTTTATAACTGGATATTTCTGGACTGTTAAAAACGTGGATGACATGGACTGTTTATTGGACTGTGCTATTTCTTCAAGTAAACATTAACACAACTTGTTCAACTCTGTGTGGCTGTATATTTCTTCATAACTGTTCTCATAAACCATTTTCCGTGTGCATATCCTTTTTATACAAGGATTATTCTGCACATATCCTAACACCACGCATGCACACACCCCCACACCCATTTTTGGCTTCCAGGCTGGTGCAGGCCTTCGAGGTCCAAAACAAGTTATGAGGGGTGCACACGGTCCCTCTGCGTCCCGTTTGGGCTTCCAGGTTGGTGGAGGCCTTCATGTGCAAACCCCCAAAATGCAACGTAAGCGCCCACCACACATGCACCCCACCCTATCGCGTATGCGCGGCAGACACCCGAAAACCAGATGCCTGACAGGAGGCACGCATGCATGCGCATTGGAGGTGGGCTGGGGCGACGGCTAGGTTTGCCATCGCAGGTATAGGGTCTTTTGCTTGAGCAGAGGTTGGACTAGAAGACCTCCAAGGTCCCTTCCAATTCTGTTACGCCTCAGCCTGGGTCACCACTGCTGGCTACCCAAGATGTCTTCTTCTGGTCTTCAATTTGGACCCTGCCTTTTGCAAGGGGGACAGAAACTGAGGAGCCAACAAAGACACGGCCAGGTCAACGGTGAGTTGAGACACTCTTACCTTTGGTATCGTTCACCGGGTCCATGTGCCTGTAGATGTATCCCTCTAAGTAGGAATGGAACTTGGGCGTGGGTGGGAAGAAAGCCAGGCAGATGGACATCAGCTCCCAACCCCGGGCGAGACTCTCATAGCGGAAGTTCTCAGTGGTCTGCCGGCACAACTGGATGTAAAGCTCATCGCGGAGGCCCTGCATGCTCCACCCTTTGGTGGCAATCTCCAGAGCTACGTTGAGTTGGTCCGTCTTGGACCGCCGGTCGCCCATGTACATCTGGATGAGCTTGAATATCTCGCAGGCTTCCTTCTTGACATTGCGGTCACTGGTCATGATCATGGGCTTCTTGATGGACTCGCTGCTCCAGGCCAGCATGTTGGCGATGGAGATCTTGCGTCGGAAGAGACCTTGCGTGTGCTTGTTGAAGTGTTTGGAGGCCCAGTTCTCAATGTCTGTCTCCGAGGAGGGCTTCCTCAGGTTGAAGGTGGGGAAGACGCAGCTGTTGCTGGGCATCATGTTCCGGTTTTGGCGGCTGCTCTCAAACTGGACGCAGGCGCCAAGATCTTCTGACTGGGGAGACAAGGCAAGAGAGGACAACAGTGACCGAACGGCCTTGACTTGAGGGGAGACCACCAACCACCCAAGTAATGGTGAAGTCCACCCTCCAGATTTTCTTCCTCACTCCCAACCACACCAGAAAATGGAAGAACATGTCTCAAAGATGCTTTTTAATAAGATAAAAGTCTGTAGAGTTTCCCCATCATCCAGGTCATGGTTGTCCCAAAGGTGCTTTTTCAGGAGGCAACTGGACTTTCTGGTTTTTTTCCTTGAAGACATTTCGCTTCTCATCTAAGAAGCTTCTTCAGCTCTGACCAGATGGTGGGGGAATGGATGGATTTATACTCCTTGCAGACTGCTGGTCATTTGCATCCTTTTAGATGGTCGTTGGGGCCACTTGGAGGTTTATCTGTGTCCTCTCAGGGTCACCTGAGTGATGATCCTGGTTTCTTTTTTTCCTTCTGGAAATCCATTCCTACCCCCCACACCATTCCAAGGGTCTTCATCCCAAACTGTACAGCTAAACTGTAGAGATTTCCAGAGAAAAAAATTGCAGGCAACAGGCACCACTTGCCCCACTCAGGTGACTCTGAGGACACAGACAAACCTCCAAGTGGCCTCAACGACCCTCTAAAAGGATGCAAATGACCAGCTGTTTGCAAGGAATGTAAATCCTTCCCTTCCCCACCATCCAGTCAGAGCTGAGGAAGCTTCTTGGATGAGAAGCAAAATGTCTTCAAAAGAAAAACCAGAAAGTCCAGTTGCCTCTTGAAAAAAAGCACCTTTGGGACATAAGATATATAAGAGCACAGTGGCACACACTAAAAATGAAATTCTGTTGCCCACTCTCAAAAGAAAGTATACATCTACCCATAAACATATGTAACACACATACACACAGGCTATATACATACACATGTGTATGTGTGTACACACACACAAACACACACAACACACTAATCACTGTCTATTTCGAATACGTAGCGGAAAGAGGAAACTTGAGAGTTCACAAGTTTAATACTCTATAGAACAAAAGCTGTGACTGAATCTAGATTAGATTTCCACAAACTTTCCAGCTTTGTGGACTGGGGGGGGGGGGGGGGAGGGGGGGGATGGTTCTGCATGAACAACTGGCGAGTGCGCGTCGGCAGCTCCATTTGTGCAGGTGCCCACCGTTCACACAAATGGAGCATGCATACACACGCCCACTGATTGAGAGTTCACAAGGTTGATGTTATATGGAGCAAAACTTTGATCCGAATCTGAGTGTTCTGCTTCGGGTACCACGGAGCCCCATCCTCCCAGAAGAGTAACAAGGAAAACAGGTCGTGGAGAGGGTGTGTAGCATCCCAGACCCTGCTCAAGCATCACTTATGTGCCACGTCCTGGCAAGAAGGGAGTGAACTGCCAATAATATTTTCTGCTGTCCTCACCACTCCCTCCCTTGCCTTCCAGTCTGAAGCAGGGATGATTCCAAACCAGACTCTAATGCAATACAACAGGATGCTCTCGGTTACAGAAAGTGGTAAGGACAGGAGGAGGGAGATTTTCAAAAAGTCAACTGGATTTTTCTTGGTTTGGGTTCCTTGAAAACGTTTCACTTCTCATCCCAAGAAGCTTCTTCAGTTCTTCAGAATATACAACTTCAGAACAGGTTGCAAAGGGGTTGTGTAGCGTTCCCAGACAATTCTGCGTACCCTGCTGAAGCACTGCTTATATGCCGTGTCCTGGAGAGAAGGAAATGAACTGCCAATAAACTTTCCCGCTGTCCTCACCACCCTCTGCACAGCCTTCCCGTTCTGAAGTAGTAATGCTTCCAAACCAGACTGTCATACCGGATGACAGGATGCTCTTGGTTATAGAAAGTGGTAAGGACAAGGGAAGGAAGATTTTCAAAAAGTCAACTTTTCTTGGTTTTGGGTTCCTCAAAAAACGTTTCGCTTCTCACCCAAGAAGCTTCTTCAGTTCTTCAGATGATACAACCATACAACTTCAGAACTGAAGAAGCTTCTTAGGTGAGAAGCAAGAGGCTTCTTGGTGGTGCAACGCAAGGATTCAATCGGGAGAAGACTTTCTTCTTTGCATGTGAAATGATCTAGATGAACCTCAAGTCGGAGGTTATTCTACAGGGACATCAGAGACCTAGTCCATGGAATCACTTTCCTATAGAGGAAGTCCCCAACTTACAACCATTCTTTTATTGACCGTTACTAGCTGAACAACTGTAGCAATTCACTTAAAAATGGTGGCAAGAAAGGTTGCAACCTGGGACAAAACTCAGTTAACATGTCTCACTTAACCACAGAAATTTGGTGCTCAATTGGGGTCATAAATCAAGGAACACCTTTATGATAATAGGTTAATATACATTCAAAATTTGCTCCTTAAAAAATAAATGAACTTCAAATGTGACTGTCTAATTTATTCAGTTCCATGTCATTTACATATGCATATTAAAGCATATCTGGATTTATCAAATTAACAATGCTATCATTGGCATCAATACTGTACATATTATTAACCTCCAATTCAGTATCACTTGGGGCAGGGGTCTCCAAAGTTTGCAACTTTTAAAATTTCTGGAATTCATATCCCCAAATTCCTCAGCCAGCCATGCTGGCTGGGGAATTGTTGAAGTCCATAAGTTTTAAAGTTGCAAACTTTGGAGACCCCTGCCTTAGGGACTAAACTCCCAGGATTCCCAGCCAAGACACGCTCTTACCTCTCATATGGTACCTAGGAATTCTGGGAATTGTAGTTCCAACACTCCCGAAAGGCTAGAGAAGAAAACTCTTGATTTATCACCTTCTCAAATGGTTAATGTGCTGTTATATGCAAATATTACAAATATAGTCCCTCTCCTTACTTTCCCACCAAAACATGGGTGCACTGTCTTCCTGTAGACTAAAATTCCCCCGTCTGCCATGATGTTTCCAAATATTCACTTTATTTATTAAATTTATGCGCCCTATGCAAAGAGACTCTGGGTGCCTTAACAATACCATGAAATCGTGAATATCAAAAGATGAAAATGCTTGTCTTGCAGGCCTTTTGCTAAGCAAAAGATTTCCCGGCTGGATATATTTTTGTTCCTCTTAAATCCCTATCATTTAGTTCTGTTTCATTCATTTGCTTCACTTAACGGTGCATTCAATTTCTTACACAGCCCATCTCCTCTAATTGGGTGGTTTATTCTGCAATATAAAACAATAGAAACGCTTGAAAAGAGAAGCACAGATAAAACAAAGAGGTTAAAAATCAGGATTAACACTTGCGGGTTCAAAGTTAAATCAAAAAGTTCAGTAGGCTAATAAACATTTTAACAAGAGGGAGGGAGCTCTCTCAAACGACCAACAAATGCCCAGAGTTGCAGCCCACTCTTAAGCCACCTCCGTGCTAACTTTCCACAGAGAAAACGAAGGACTTAAAACTACAGGCTGTGATTGTGGAGTCAGAAAACACAGTTCTTTGCTAGGGGTGTTTTTCATTTGAGATTTGGAAAGTATCGCGACACCCTTCAAATATTTACTAGGGTGCCACGCAGAAGAAAGTTTAAACCTGTTCGCCATCGTTCCAAAATGCAGACCCGGGAACAAAATATTGAAATTTTAAAACGCTGACCTCCATCCCCCACTGCATCAAAACTTGGATGACCAAAGGATACTGAATCCTATCCAAAATACTGTAGGAGAAAACCTCAGGGTTTCTTGCAACCGTGTTTGGCGAATATCTTCCTTCTTTCTCCGCTGGAACAATCTTCCAAACAGAGAATAAATCAGATCAGGACAAGCTTATAATCAATCTTACGCAGAGGGTAAACATGTGTAACAAGCTTAGAGCTTTGTGGGATTATAAACTGGGGTGGAAACAAGCCAAATTTAACAGAATAGCAGACATACATGGCTTTTTATGGTTTAAGAAAAACAGAATAACAGCTTGACATAGTTGGAAGGGACCTTGGAGGTCTTCTAGTCCAACCCCCTGCTCAAGCAGGAGAACCTATGTACCATTTCAGACAAATGGCTGTCCAATCTCTTCTTAAGAACTTCCAGTGTTGGAGCATTCACAACTTCTGGAGGCGAACTGTTCCACTGGTTACTTGTTCCCACTGTCGGGACATTTCTCCTTTCAAAGTTCTTTTCTCCTTGATGAGTTTCCATCCGTTGTTTCTTGTCCTGCTTTGGAGAATAGCTTGACCCCTTCTTCTTTGTGGCAGCTCCTTCCACACTGGAAGACGGCTATCGTGTCACCCCGAGTCCTTCTTTTCATTAAACTAGCTATACCCATGCCCTCCAAGGCCCCTTCCAACTTTGTTATTCTCTTGCTCCGTTTTTATGCACAAAGAACGGTTGCAGAAACTGGGTATGTCTAGTCCAAGGGTCTTCCAACTTGACAGCTTTAAGATTGGTGGACTCCAACTCCCAGAATTCCTGAGCTAACATGACTGGAGGAGGAATTCTGGGAGTTGGAAGTCCACCAGTCTTAAAGCTATCAAGTTTGAAGATCACTGGCCCAGTCTAATAAAGAGAAAGACTGCTAGGGTGACGTGATAAGCAGCCTTCCAATATTTGAGAAGCTGCCATATAGAAGAGGGGTTCAACCAAGGCTGGCTGGGGAATTCTGGGAGCTGAAGTCCACAAGTCTTAAAGCGGCCGTGTTTGGAGATCCCTGGTCTTAAGTGATCAATGATAGGACAGCTGAGATGATGGGTGATGGACAGTTGACAGAATAGGCCTGACCTAAGACACCTGACAGGTCCTTGTCAGGAGAAACACACACACCCCATTTAGGGAATGATCCAACTCCCCCCATGCATTACCTGCAGGGGTGGGCTTCAAAAAATTTAGCAACTGGTTCTCTGCCCGGTTGCTGGGTGAGCATGGCTATGGTGGGTGTGGCCTAGTCGGCCTTCTGCACCATGGCCGGGGGGGGGGGGGGCCCTTTTGCCTTCCCAGAGTTCAGGAGGCTTTCCTCGAGCCTCCGGGAGAGCGAAAACAGCCTCCCCGGGCTCTGGAGGCCCTCTGGAGGCAGGAAATGGGCCCGCTTCCGGCCTTCCTGAACTTCCGGGAGGCCCGTTTTTCGCTCACCCCAGGCTCCAGAGGCTTTCCTCGAGCCTCTGGGAGGGCGAAAACAGCCTCCTCAGGCTCCGGAGGCCCTCCAGAGACCAGAAACAGGCCCACTTCCGGCCTTCCAGAACTTCTGAGAGGCCTGTTTGTCGCCCTCCCTGGGCTCTGGAGCCTTTCCTTGAGCTTCTGGGAGGGCGAAAATGGCCTCCCCAGGCTCTGGTGGCCGTCTGGAGGCTAGAAACGGACCCCCTTCCGGGCTTCCTGAACTTCCAGGAAGCCCGTTTTTCACCCTCCCCAGGCTCCAGAGGCTCTCTGGAGGCCAGAAACGGGCCTGCTTCTGGCCTTCCCAAACTTCCAGGAGGCCCTTTTTTGCCCTCCCGGGGCTCCAGAGGCTTTTCTTGAGCCGTCGGGAGAGCAAAAACAGCCTCCCCAGGCTCCAGAGGCCTTCTGGAGACTGGAAATTGGCTCACTTCCGGCCTTCCCGAACTTCTGAGAGACTTGTTTATCGCCCTCCCTGGACTCTGGAGCCTTTCTTTGAGCCTCTTGGGAGGGTGAAAATGGCCTCCGCAGGCTCTGGAAGCCAGAAACGGGCCCGCTTCCGGGCTTCCCTCTTTCCTTCTTTTTCCTTCCTTGCTCTCTTTCTCTCTTTCCTTCTTTTCCTTTCCTCTTTCCCTTTCTCCTTTCCTGTCTCTTCTTTCATGCTCAAATGCAAAAGGGGAAAACATTTCTGCTTTTGTTTTGTGTTGTTTTCAGTTTGTTTCGCTAGCCCGCTAGCAGCAAAAATGGAGCTCAGGGCCACGCGTGGTCCCTCCCTCCCATGTCCTGTTTTGGGCTGTGATGGCCTCCTACGGCCACCACCACCCCGGCTCCATTTTCGCTGCGAGAGGCACCGTGGGCTGGTCCTTCGCTGTTTCCAGGCCAGCATCGTGGGCCACATCTGGCCCGGGGGCTTTGAGTGTCACACCCCTGTCTTAGAGGCTCCAGTGAAACTTCCTTTAATTGCTTTCAAATTGCCCACTTGTCTGACAACGGAAAGGATCAGGCGATTTTGTTTGTTTGCCAGCGATATGTTAATGAGGTTTCTTCTGACAGTTCATGATTTTCTGGAGCTTCATTTGCATAAAGAAATGAAGACAACAAACCTGACCAGGGGGAAACCGAGGCACGGCAAAGGATTTCATTCTGGTTTTCGTCATCGGTGACCTAAAACTATACCATTTCGATCAGAATAGAGCTGGGAGGGACCTGGGAGGTCTTCTAGTCCAACCCCCTGCTCAAGCAGGAAACCCTATACCCATGATGGGGAACCTATGGCATGTGTGTGGCACGCAGAGCCATTTGTGTGGGCACGCGAGCCCCAGCAAAATTTAACCTGTAACTGCACATGCGTGTGCCTCCCAGCTGATTTTGGGCCCATTTGAGGCTGTTTTCACCCTCCCGGAGCCTCGAAGGAAGCCTCTGCAGCCTTGAGAGGCCGAAAAACGGGCCTTCTGGAAATACCAGAAGTGCCAAAACGGGCCCCTTTTCAACCTCCAGAGGCTTCCCTCGAGGCTCCGGGAGGGCGAAAACGGCCTCCCCCAGGCTCCAGAGGCCCCCCCGGAGGCTGCAAATGGGCACTTCCGGTATTTCCGGAAGGCCCGTTTTTCGGCCTCCCGAGGCTGAAGAGGCTTCCCTTGAACCTCCGGGCGGGCGGGGGGGGGGGGGGGGGGGGGGGGGAAACGGCCTCAAACGGGCCGAAAACTAGCTTGGAGGCACGCGCATGCGCAGTGCAGGTAAGGGGGCAGGGTGTTGCGCACGCATGCGCAGGGGGAACGGGGCGCAATACGTTCGCCATCACTGCCCTATACCATTTCAATCAGAACAGAGCTGGACGGGACCTTTAGAGATCTTCTAGCCCAGCCTTGGAGATCTAATCTAATCCCTGCTCAAGCTGCAGACCCAAATCCCTGTTGCAAAGCCACGCCTAGAAATAGGAAATGTTGCATTTTCTTGACAATTTCCTGACAATTTTATCTCCCTTCTAGTTTAGAATAAATCTTTTCTGTTGGACAGTGCCTTGTTTTCTCTTTTATAAATGAACACTGCCGTTTCTGCGGTGGAGCGGCCTAACTTTTATTCTGCAAGCAATTTATCTTGCGAAGTCCTTTTTAAGGACGGTTTCAAGGGTGCGCGCGGCTGGGAAGTCTGCCGTGGAATCAATTGTTCCATCGATCCTCGCCGCTTAGGCCAGCCTTGGCGTGTTGGGACTCATCAGAAACAGATCAAACAAAACACTGTCAGAATGCCCCGGTCTAAGAAAATCACAATGAAACGTCCCCAGCAGGTTTGAATATAGCTGAGAAAAAGAAAAGAAAAGAAAAGAAAAAACAGAAGAAAATATCTATATCCCAGGGGTTGAAATGTAGCGTCCTTGGTGCTCTCTGAACTTGGTGGTTTTCTTGCAGACGTTTCATGACCCAACTAGGTAACATCATCAGTGCTGGATGGTGCAAACCTCACTCCCTTCTAGTACTGATGATGTTATCCAGTAATGAAACAACTGCAAGAAAACAAGCAAGTTCAAAGACCCTACAGTCCCGCCTCCTCCTTTTCCTCTCCACAAACCCCGCTCCCTTCTAGCATTGAGGCTGTTTCCTAGTTGGGTAATAAAATGTCTGCAAGAAAACAACCTAGCTCAGAAAGCATCAACGACCCCACATTCGTTCTCCTCCTCCCCCTCCTCCCCCCTGCAAATCCCATTCTCTTCGAGCACTGATAATGTTACCCAGTTGGGTAATGAAACGTCTGCAAGAAAAGAAACAAGCTCAGAGACCCCACAGTCATTGTCATCTTCCTCCTCCTTCTCCTTTCTGCAAACCCCACTCTCTTCTAGTACTGATGACGTTACGTAGTTGGGTAATGAAACATCTGCAAGCAATCAACCAAGCTCAGACAGCACCAAGAATCAAACAAACAAAAAGAAAAGAAAGAAATCTCATTTGCTTTCAAGCATTCTTTCCTTTTTTCTCTCTCTCTAGAACACAATTCCTGTCCCATTTTTTGCTTTGTACTTGCTTTCTTTGAACCGCCCTTCGGAGCCGTATTTGATATCAAAAGCATCACAACCTTACTACACAAAAGGATATATCTTTGTGCAACTTACATAATCCGTTACCATTGGGGCGATAATACAAATGTGAAAAATTACATCAGTTAGGCCTTGTTAACGTCACAAGGCCACGGAAGCTGAAAACTGCATAAACAGCCTCCTCATCACACTACACAATTCTGAGTTTCTGCGGCAATCACAAACAAGTTACAATATCAGCAAAACCAGGGAGCCAGAGAATCGCCAAGTGTCGGGCACATCATCATCATCATCAACAACTATAACCATTTCTAAATAAAAGAAGAAGGGAGACAGTGCAATTCTGAACCCAAAGAAGTAGTAATAACCCTTGGACTTATATACCGCTTTCTCAGTGCTTTTACATCCCTCTCTAAGCGGTTTACAGAGTCAGCCTCTGGCCCTCAACAATCTGGCTCCTCATTTTACCAACATCAGAAGGATGGAAGGCTGAGTCAACCTAAGTAAGTAAGTAAGTAAGTAAGTAAGTAAGTAAGTAAGGAAGGAAGGAAGGAAGGAAGGAAGGAAGGAAGGAAGGAAGGAGAATAGGAATAGGAATAGGAAGGGAAGGGAAGGGAAGGGAAGGGAAGGGAAGGAAAGGAAAGGAAAGGAAAGGAAAGGAAAGGAAAGGAAAGGAAAGGAAGGATTAGTATTAGCCCTTAGACTTATATACCGCTTCACAGTGCTTTCCAGCCCTCTCTAAGCGGTTTACAGAGTCAGCCTCCTGCCCCCAACAATCTGGGTCCTCATTTTACCCACCTTGGAAGGAGGGAAGGCTGAGTCAACCTGGAGCCGGTCAGGATCGAACTGCTGGCAGTGAGTTAGCCTGCAATACTGCATTCTAACCACTGCGCCACCACGGCTCTTAAGTACCAGCCCTCCTTCAACTTCCCGCTCGTTCCTGGCCCTGCTCGTCTTACCTGGGACGGATGCAAGTATGGCTCGGGCGACGCCAAATTCGTCTGCACGGACACGCTCTTTTCCAGCAGGATTTGCGGAAAGGCCAGCTTCTCAAACGGGTTGCGTTTCCAGTGCTTGTTCTCCTGCTGGGCCAGCGCCTCGTCCTCGCTGAAGGCGCGCACCACCGGGCCCGGCATAGGCAGCGGCACGGCCCCATCGCTCTCGTACCCCGAACCATCCTTCTGGGAGTCCCAGCTGCTGCGCTGCCTCATGTGATAGTGGGCTTGCTGGGCCTCCCAAGCCAGGCGGGCCTGAGCCAGGAAGGGCTCTGCCGAAGCCCTGCAGGACTCCCCCTCCACCGACCGGCTCTCCAGACGCCCGCCCGGGGACCGGCTGCACCCAGACAGAGGCCTGTCCTCTAGCATGCCTTCGTCGCGCTCCCCGGAGCCGTCGGTGGACGATGTGTTGGGGTCGTATGAAAAAGCGGGCTTCCGGCTCTTTCGTTTGCGGCTGCCCGGGGAGTAACCCGTGGAGGACAGCGTGTTCTGCTGGCTGGAGCAGGACATGGAATCCTCCCCCTGCGACGGCATGACAGCCGGAGGGCTGTGCCGGAAATCGGCCCCTTCCATGCTGCTGTAGTCTCCAGATTTGATCTCCAGGCGTTGGTCCCGCATCAGGCAGGGGCTGTGCTGCAGCGAGTAAGAGCCACCGATGGGGTTGGGGGAGTATTTGTGCCGGGGGGCACTCTTCATGGTAGGGCTGGACCCCACCTGCTCCACATACACCAGTTGCCGCACGTACTCCTTGCCGGCAGGGCTGTACTCCAGGCTCATGAAGCGGTCCGAGCCCTTCTGCTTGGTCAAGACCAGTTGCTGGTACGGGGAGTTGGAGCCCTGTTTGGGTGACTGCAGGAACGAGTGGGGTTTGCGGATGGGCGACTTTTGGGGCGAACCCGCTTTGTAGCTCCCGCTGGCCTCGAACTGCATATCCACCGGGGGCTCGTCATAGATGGGGGCCTGGTACTCCATGGGAGGCTCCTCGTACAAGGGCGGCTCGTAGGCGTAGCGCGGAGAGGAAGGCTGAGACTCGCTGGAGTGCTTGCGGTGCTGGCCCTGCATCGGGGAACAGAAGGGGTCCCCCCGTGCCAGCAATGGGGAGCAGCTGCCCACATGATCGGCCCGTTTCAGGAAGGGCGAGGGCTTCCGCTCGGGGAAGAAGACCGAGTTGTCGGAATCGGTGGCGAAGGTTTGGAGGTTGGGGGAGGGCTGGCCACCCGAGGGCCTCCGCGACCGGGTGCCCTGCTGATGGTCAAGGGTGTAGCCGTTACCCTGGTGCATCAGGAAGCTGGGCTCGCGGTCCGTCACCTTGATTAGCATCCGTTCCTTCGTCCCCGTGTTCCAACGGAGAGAAGATGCCCTGAGCAGAGGAGAAAGAGAAGAATGGGGATCAGGGAGAATAACAAAGAGATGTCTCCTTGTCCACGGGTATCATATTTTTTTATCAGGACTTCTCTTCATCTGTAACACAAAAAGAGACTAGACAGAAGAGCATTCATCGGTAGAACCCCATATGACCGAGTGTGATGACCCAGAGCATGACACAAAAATAAAAAAGTCACAAAAGTAGAATAAATTCCCTTTAATGCCTCCAACTTGGGCCTCAATGTCCAATTATCCTCAGCTGGATATCAAACTCTTCCAAAAACAGTCTACAAATGGAGTAAATGCAGTCCAAACCCAAAGTAAAGATAATTAGAAATAAAATAAAAAACCAACACAAACCACACTGAAGTCATTAACACAGCAGGCCAGGATGATAAATTGCAGACTTCCACAAGATAATGCAGCACCCACAGCTGGGCGGATGCCAAAACCCAGATAAGCCTCGACAAAGATAATGCAACGCTTTGCTTCCAGCAAGGAGCTGTGTGCAAATGCCCCTTTTATATCCTGTTCTCCCAGCTGCAACTAATGAAAGGGATCAGGGCCCTTTTCTCTCCCATAAGCCATGTTGCTCCCATCTCCGCTCCTCCCTGCGTGCCCTAGGATGAAGAGGGGATGGCCCTGGGTCTTCCTCTGAATGCCAGACTGGACTGTGCCTGTCCCCCATTTCTTCCACAGCAACTGGAGCCACACTCCCATTCCCTGTCAACTGCTCAATCTCCCTCTCAGAATCAGACTCCAACAGGGGCATCACACCCAGTGTGTCCATGAGGGCTTCCTCCTTTGGGGAACCTTTTGAGAACTTGCCCTGTCATGATCTAGATCAGGCGTCTCCAAAGTTAGCAGCTTTTAAGATTTGTGAAGAACTTCAACTCCCAGAATTCCTGGCTGTCCACAAGTTTTAAAGCTGCCACGTTTACAGAGCCCCAAAAGCATCTGCCGGACGCATCACGCCTGACAATACTGGTTTGTTAAATTATGGGTTTTATTTATTTAATTTATAGATTAATAGAATTAATTAATAGAAGGGGAACTTACCAAATTTGTAGATGATACTAAGCTGGCAGGAATAGCTAACACCTTAGAAGATAGACTAGAACCCTGGGCCCTATCTAACAAAATGAAATTCAACATAGAGAAAAGTAAAGTCCTACACAGGCAAGAAAAACCAAAAGGACACATATAGACTGGGTGAAAACAGGCTCAATAGCAGTAACTGTGAGAGGGATCTTGGAGCCTTAGTAGACAACCAGCTAAATATGAGTTTAGCAGTGTGCAGCAGCAGCCAAAAAAGCTAATGCAATCCTAAATTGCATTAAGAGGGATACAATCCAGATCAAGGGAGGTACTGATACCGCTCTATAAAGCCTTAGTAAGGCCACACCTAGAGTCCTGCATCCAGTTTTGTTCACATCATTATAAAAAAGAGGTTGAGACTCTAGAAAAAGTGCAGAGAAGAGCAACCAGGATGATTAGGGGACTGGAGACTGAAACATATGAAGAACAGTTACAGGAACTGGGCCTGGCTAGTCTAGGGAAGAGAAGGACCAGAGGAGACAGGATAGCAGTCTTCCAATACTTGAGGGGCTGTCACAGAGAGGAGGGGGTCTGTGGGGGCGGGGGTTGGACTAGATTACCTACAAGGTCCCTTCCAACTCTGTTAATCTATAATTTATATCCTGCCTTTATTGCTTTTGCAGATGCAGGTTTCAGGTTTCCGAGTAACACACTCAAAGAAAACAGAACTTTCTGAGGCAGGAAAGTTCCTCAAAGAACATGTTTATTGCATACATCATATTGGCACAGCTTAGCGAAAGCCAACTCTAAAAATTTCTCGCGATTATAGCATAATTAAAGATGTAAATGTTTCCATCTCCAAGTTGTCCCAGGTCACATTGTCCAATTAAAGTAGTTGGCGGGCTCCTTGGTCACTCCTTTCCTCCTTAAGCCGACATCTGTCGGGATGACCTTGGTTCCCACGGGAGAACTCTTTGTTATGTCTGTGAGACGTTCTATTTACTCCCCACTCCCCCACCCCCAGAGTATGTGGCAAACTATGAAGCAGGAAAAGATGGCTTCGGCCAAGCTGAATTCAGAGTTCTAGGAGACAAGCAAGCTAAGCTGGAAGGGGGAATTAAATATGTCATTAGTTTTGCACTGCTACAACGGTTCCAAATCGAGCCCCTTGTGAATTCCGCTGAACCTTATCTAGGGCCTTTTCCTCCCCCGTAAGCCACGCAACCCATGTTGCTCTTCTCCGTTCCTTCTTCCTCCTAAAGTGCCCATGGATACCTCATACTTTACTGAAGGGTTTCTCAAATTTGTGTCAACTGTCCCGTTGGCATATGTGGCAAAAGAGAAACTCCTGGGACATTATTTCTGCCAAGAGTTTAACTTTACTGATCATTGCACCTAGGCACAGAATCAGCAAAGCCAGATCTGATGTTTTCCTGCACAAAGTGACATAACTAAACTCTTCTTTTCTCCGCTGGGCCACCAAACCAATTGCAGCCAACCGGTTTTAGGAAACGGTCTGAGCACCTTAGAACATCCCCATCAATTGATCATCCTCGGGCACCAGGATGTTGCTGGGCGAGTCGGCTCCCTTGCATTCCACAATCCCCTCTCAAGCTTCCCTTACGTTCCAAATTTACCCACCTCCTCCATGTTTCTGTTGTCTGGCTTCGAGTTGACTGTGTAGCAAGTCAGCCATGACATTTTAAGAGGTGTGGGCTTTCATTCCCAGAATTCCCCAGCCAGCATGCCTTACTGCAGTGACTATCCTTCCCTATCCCCACTGATGCTTACAGGGAACTGGTGTCCAACACACCATTGAAAGCATCAGGTTGGAGAAAGTTGGCCTAATACAGTTAGTTTTTGATTTACAACCATCGTCGTGGAAGGCTGAGTCAACCCATGAGCTGGTCAGAATCGAACTCCTGACAGTGGGCAGAGTTAGCCTGCAATACAGCATTCTACCTATTGTAACCACTGCGTCACCACAACTCTTTATAATCGGAAGGATCTATTTATTGGGATGCATCCTTCTTTGGAAAAAGCTTGGGAAAAGTGCAAAAAAAAAGAGCAACTAAGAGGATTAAAGGCTTGGAGACTAAAACATATGAAGAATGGTTGCAGGATTTGGGTATGGCCAGTCTGGAGAAAAGAGGAACTACGTATGATAGCAGTATTCCAAGATTTGAGGGGGCTGCCAGAAAGAGGAGGGGGTTCAACTTATTTTCCAAAGCACCAGAAGGCAGGACAAGAAGCAACGGAGGGAAACTAATGAAGGAGAGAAGCAACCTGGAATTAAGGAGAAACTTCCTAGCAGTGAGGACTATTAACCAGTGGAACAACTTGCCACTAGAAGCTGTAGGTGCTCCATCACTGGAGCTTTTAAGAAGAGACTGGCCAGCCAGTTGTCTGAAATTGTAGAGGGTCTCCTGCTTGGCAGGGGGCTGGACTAGAAGACCTCAGAGGCCCCTTCCAGCTCTATTTCAAATTCTGATTCTGATCTGGTGCCTTGTGTGATTTAGATTCATCTAAGTGAGCCTTGTTTCCAGGAAAATCAATGTTAGAAATGTATTTTCTGACGCTCCCTTCCCAAGAGGCTGTACCACCAACCTACTTCTGAGATCCTTCGAAATAGTAAGACCGGAGTAACATTTCTAACCAACGGAGCACAGGCTGCGCCTCACCTAGTGAAATAATCGTTAACATAATTATCAATGTGAGAATCCATAGCTCTGCCAGGTGGATATTGAAAACTGGGAATTTTTTCCCCTCTAAAATGGAAGCTGAGTGACAGCACTTCCTCCTTCGGAACGATAAATGTCTCCTGTCTTAAAAGTCTTTTGAAAACCTCCCGAGATCCTTTAGCTTCACGATGGAGGACGAGGCCTCCATCGTTTCCAAGCCCCGCTTCGAAACTGCTCTGAGCTCTCGCCCTATTTATTTTTAACCGTTCTTCCCAAATTTAAGAAGGTACAAAAAGAAAAAAGGAATGAAAAGAAAAGAAAACCTTCAGCTAAGAGTTGGCTTTTATTGTTCTGCACTGTTAATGGGTTTCCTAACCACTGAACGCTTTCATAAATGCACCGTCGAGAAAAAGCCGAGCAGGTTTGTTCAATAAAGAACAAAAAGCAACATACGAAGTGGAAAGAGAGAGAGAGAGAGGGAGGGAGGGAGAGAGAGAGAGAGAGAGAGAGAGAGAGAGATGGATGGATGGATGGAGGGAGGGACAGGGAAGGAGAGGGAGAGAGAAAGGGAGGGAGAGAGGTTTTTTGTTTTTTTTGCAAAAGGTAGACAATGGAACAGTTTTGGGGGAGGCTAAATTAAAAGACCTTTTTTCTTTTCTCTTTTTATTCCTGTTACTTCCTGCTCATTGTTCTTCCCTCCTTTCTCTGCGCTTTGCGTTAACATTTTGGAGGGGGGGGGAATGCTTAAGAAAGACGTGTTCGTATTAAACATGGATGGTGCATGGCTTAATAGGGTAAGGGCAAATATGATGTCGATATGATGTATCCAAAGGCAAAGAATAGAATAGGAATGAATAGAATAGAATAGAATAGAATAGAATAGAATAGAATAGAATAGAATAGAATAGAATAGAATAGAATAGAATAGAATAGAATAGAATAGAATAGAATATGGAATGGAATGGAATGAAGAGAAGAGAAGAGAAGAGAAGAGAAGAGAAGAGAAGAGAAGAGAAGAGAAGAGAAGAGAAGAGAAGATGGAATGGAATGGAATGGAATGAGGAGAGAAGAGAAGAGAAGAAGAGAATAAATAAAATACGGAATGGAATAAATAGAATAGAAGGGAAGGGAAGGGGATAGAACAGAACAGAACAGAATAATAGAATAGGAATAGGAATAGGAATAGGAATAGAATAGAATAGAATAGAATAGAATAGAATAGAATAGAATAGAATAGAATAGAAAATATGGAATGGAATGAAGAGAAGAGAAGAGAATATGGAATGGAATGGAATGGAATGGAATGAGGAGAGGAGAGGAGAGAAGAGAAGAAGAGAATAAATAAAATACGGAATGGAATAAATAGAATAGAAGGGAAGGGAATAGAACAGAACAGAACAATAGAATAGGAATAGGAATAGGAATAGGAATAGAATAGAATAGAATAGAATAGAATAGAATAGAATAGAATAGA
>NW_020716986.1:254557-277384 GCF_900518725.1 Notechis scutatus | reverse complement strand
ACCTTGGCAAGGCTCGTTCTTATCAGAGACAATTAGTTCGAAACAGCCTTTTAACCAGGAAGGAACGGAATTCATAAAAAACAATTAAAAGGTTTTGCTGTTACCTCTGTTTCATGTTTGTTTCCTTGGAACAAGGTTTGGGTCAGAACATGTTCATTTTGTGACCGTTCAAAGTTCAAAATGTGACTTCTAAACCATTTTTCACACTTAACGACCACTGCAACATCTCCACTGTCAGAAAAGGGCAACTAGGCTTTAAAGTTGGCGTAGGCCTCTGCTTAATTGAAGGCCTTAAATTAAATATATATAATAATGCCGGCTGAGCTGATTTTGCAGGCACAGCAATATGTTTGCTATCTGCTACTTCTGCAAAAAGCATATATTTGCTGGACAATCAAAAACAGGAGCTACTTTGGATCACGAATGTCTGGGACATTGAGAAAAGGGGGAACTGAAAGTAGCAGGCGGTACACGAGTTGGCATATACCTAAAAGCGGGTATTAAGTGATGGGGCAGTATAAGGGAATAGGGAAGTGCATCCAGTAAGATTACATACATGCATTGTGCGGAAATGAATACGCTTCCTATGGAGTTGCAAGAGAAGGAAAAAAGAGAATTCTATACGGTCTGGGAGAATTTATATACTTGGATAGATAACAGGAATAATAGATAATATATCATGTAAATATGAATAATGCATATATGTGTATAGATATGAATAATGGAAGATGGGGGGAAAAACGATGCTACAATGCATTGCAAAAATTGTAAACACGTTTTATGTGTTTTTGTACTGTAAAACTTTAATAATATTTATGTTAAAAAATCACTGGAAGTTTTAAATGAGAGATGGGACAGCCACTCGTCTCAAATTATATAGGGCCTCCTGCTTGAGCAGGGGGTTGGACTAGAAGACCTCCAAGGTCCCTTCCAGCCCTAGTCTGATTCTGAAGGATTATCTTCACATACCAAGGACCCCAGAAAGCCATCTTCCAAGGTGGGCCCTCATTCCCAGCTGGGAGGGAGGGAGGAAAGAAGGAAGGATAGATGGATGGATAGAAGGAAAGAAGGCAAGGAAGAAGGAAGGGAGGGAGGGAGGGAGGGAGGAACGAAAGAAGGAAGAATAGATGGATGGATAGGAAAGAAGGATAGGAAGCAGGCAGGCAGGGGTACCTGTATATCTGCCCACACACTTCCATGCATACCCAGACAACCCCTTCCTAGCCCACTATTAACATTTAACAATTCTTTCCATTAATTCATCGCTTCCAAAGCTTTCCAAGCACTTCAGATCCGTAATCCTGTAACGCAGATCAAGGCAGAGATGCCATCGGGGATGGCAAAGGGGGAGGAAGTTCTCTCCTGCTTCTAGAACATTCCGTATGATTTAAAATAAAAATAAAATAAAATTCCAGAGCCCAGGGTGTGCTAGATCCCATTAGAGCTTAATTAGAGTCGGAGACTCACCTGGGGCATTCAGCCTTTCGATTCACACGGCCATTAAAATTTTCTTGCCAGGTGGTTTATTATTTTTAATGGAATTAAGTGCGCGTTTAAGCGGCTCTTATGTTTTCCCAGCGTGCCTGGAATTTGTGTCTCTGAAAAACAAGGCTGGAAAAAACGCTTCTTGTGGGCCCCAGGAGAAATGGTCCACATCCAAGTTTCGTGCCCCTTCCCAGCCCCAGGCAAGCTACCATATTCCTGACCCAGAGAATAATCTACATTTGATGCAATTCTGTTAAGGTCTTGGGGTTTAAGAGCCGACCAGCAGTGAAGCTGACCAGATGTGGCTGATGCAATAGCAATAGAATCAGCATAGCATGGGTATTTTCCTTTAAGGCTGGGGATGGTTCTATCCCTTTAAAAGCTGTTTATATAAAGGGAGCCATTAGAGGGCGTGTTCTCTCTCCTTGTGTCCGGAATTCATTACAGAGTTCTCTGTGTAGAATTTATTTATTTTTATTTTTATTTTATTTATTTATTTGATTTGTCAATTGTTTACAAGATAATAAGTACAAGTGTATACATAGTTGTGAATATATGAAATGGGTACATATAAGAAAAATAAAATAAGAGAAACAATAGGACAGGGACGGTAGGCACGTTGGTGCGCTTATGCACGCCCCCTACAGACCTCTTAGGAAAGGGGTGAGGTCAATAGTAGACAGTCTAAGGTTAAAGTTTTTGGGGTTTGGGGAAGAGACTACAGAGTCGGGTAGAGTATTCCAGACATTGACCACTCTATTGCTGAAGTCGTATTTCCTGCAATCAAGTTTGGTGCGGTTTACTTTGAGTTTGTATCTGTTGTGTGCTCTTGTGTTGTTATGGTTAAAGCTGAAGTATTCATTGACAGGTAGGACATTGCAATGTATGATTTTATATACCATGCTTAAGTCGGACCGAAGACGGCGTAATTCGAGGTTTTCTAGTTTTAGAATTTCGAGTCTGGTGGCGTAAGGTATTCTATAACGGGTAGAAGAGTGGAGAACTCTTCTTGTGAAATACTTCTGGACTTTCTCAATTGTGTTAATATCACATACGTGATAAGGATTCCAGACTGATGAACTGTATTCGAGTATTGGTCTAGCAAATGTTTTGTATGCTCTGGTTAGTAGTGAGATATTACCAGAGAAAAAGCAACGTAGGATTAGGTTAACAACTCTTAATGCCTTTTTGGCTATGTAGTTGCAGTGAGCTCTAGCACTTAGATCATTAGAGGTGAGTATTCCCAGGTCCTTTACAGAGCTTGGGTCATCAACAAGATCTTGACTATTCAGTTTGTATTTTATTTTCTGATTTTTTTTACCAATATGTAAGACAGAGCATTTATTTGTTGAGATTTGGAGTTGCCATATGTTAGACCATTCAGATACATAGTCTAGATCTTTTTGAAGGGTAGTAGTATTGTCTGTGGTATTGAACAGCTTTACATCATCAGCGAAGAGGATGCAGTTGTTCTTAGTATGATCACAGAGGTCATTCATGTAGAGTATGAAGAGAGTTGGTCCTAGAACACTGCCTTGGGGGACACCACTGTTGACAGGTACAGAATTTGATAGGACGCTCCCAATTTTGACCATTTGTTGTCTGTTTGACAGGAATGCTTCTATCCAGTTATGCAGTTGTCCGGAGATACCGTAAGATTTTAGTTTTAGGAGTAGTTTGTCGTGTACCACTGAATCAAAGGCTTTGCAGAAGTCTATGTAGATTGCGTCTATTGCTTTGCCCTGGTCGAGTTGAGTAGTCCATATGTTTTTGCAGTGTAAGAGTTGCAGATTACAGGATAGTTTGTTTCTGAAACCAAATTGTTTATTGGAGAGTAGGTTGTTTGTCTCTAAATGGAGGATGATGGATTGGTTAATAATTGATTCCATGACTTTACAGGTGACGCAGCATAAGGAGATTGGCCTGTAATTTTCAACTAGGCTTGGGTCTCCCTTTTTGAAGATGGGAATGACTGTGGCTTGTAACCATAGGTTGGGCAAGGAGCTGGTTCTGAAAGATCTTTCAAAGATTATGCTTAGAGGTTTGGCTATGGCAGCGGATAGTTTTCTTAAGAAGTAGGCACATATTCCATCCGGTCCAATAGATAGAGATGGTTTTAGGTTGCGTAGTGCTTTTTCAACGTTGTCTACTGTAAAATCGATATGTATTAGATCATTATTGTTGTCTGTGGTACGGCTAGGAAACATTGGGAATTAAGAATTAAGAAGAAGACTGATTGCTTGTAAGGTATTTTGCCTACCACGTATATCTCTGTATATTGTCTTGTACATAAACTACTGTTAAATGTCTAAGTGTGTGCTCTGTTTTGCTCCTGGGTTGTCTCACAATAGCAGTCACGTGCTGCAAACGCTTTGACAAATTCAGGGGTTCAAATCCTGAAACAGTATTTGCTGTGTGAGTAAGGAGGAGACAGCAAGGAGCCTGGGCGTGGCTTAGCTCAACTGTTCTGTATTAAACCTGCTTGGTTCTCTGAAACTGAAACGGAAACTCCTCTGCTTGTGTTTTGCCTTTGGAAGAGATTTCTTTTCAGGTGGGGAGGGGGAGTAGAACTCCTTAGCATCAGAGCATGTTAATAATATAGGAAATACTCTAAATGATCTGAGGGTCATTTCCAAAAATCCTTTCTCAGTGAGCACCTAGAAGCCAAGAGAAACATACGTGCCCAATAAATAAAGTTTGTAGGCTTTAGGGTTCTGGAGATTTTGTGATGATACATGAGTGGTATTTCACATACAGATAGGTAGGTAGGGAGATATTATTATTGCTATTAATTTATGTGTTAGTATATTATTAGCATTGTTATCAATTAATGGGTTAATATTTATTATAGTATTAGCTAGGGTTTTTGTTTTCTTGGAAGTGGTATACCCTGTCAATACGCTGTATTCAAAAATGTTCATAAATAAAATACTTTTTAAAAAAAGAGTTAGCAAAACACCAAGAAGGCTGGAAGGAAGGGGGGAAAACGCACAACCTCCCTGGGACAGCATGAACGCACAAGAACATCAAGAGCTGTCAGGACTCTTCGTTCTGCCCGGAAGAAGCTGTCAGCACATGGCAGAAGGGGGGAGAGGGAAGCACTGATGCCCCGGGGTCCTCTCGACCTTCTATGCTCTGATAATTGTCTGCGTTGCATCCTGCGAAGCAGGCTCCCTCCGACTTGGCAGTATCAGGATGCAATTTTCAGCATGGGTGGAGGCTGGCACCTCTGACGTGATCTGGAGGGCACCGGGTTGGGATATGGGGGTGGGGGGTGGGGAGAATAGGACCGACCCATTGCTCCCATCCTTACAAAATCAGAATCAGAAATCAGAATCCAGCTGCAAGGGACCTTGGAGGTCTTCTAGTCCAGCCCCCTGCTCAAGCAGAAGAGCAGGGGGAGAAACAGGTAGTCCTTGGCTTATGACCACACAGGTAGTTTCTGACTTTCATCCACAACTGGTATAGGCATCATTCTGTATTTATCATGTTATATTAGATAGTGTCTATTGGAGGTGGTGACCCCCTGAGAGCGGCATGCAGCGAAATTCCACTTTACTGTATGCCGATTAGGTGTGCATTCAAAGTGACAATAAAGTTTATTATTCTATTCTATTCCTAGTCCATTCCATTCTATTATCTTTGTTTTGTATTCTATTCTGTTCTATTCTCTGTATTTTGTATATTCTATTCTCTGTATTTTGTATATTCTATTCTCTGTTCTGTTCTCTGTATTTTGTATATTCTATTCTCTGTTCTGTTCTTTTCTCTGAATTTTGTATATTCTATTCTATTCCCTGTATTTTGTATATTCTATTCTCTGTTCTATTCTGTTCTCTGTGTTTTGTATATTCTATTCTTTTCTCTGTATTTTGGATATTCCCTTCCCTTCCCTATTTTCTATTCTATTATTCTATTCTATTCTATCCCACAATTTCTGTTGATAAGCCGGACAGGTGTTCAATTAGTTTTTACAGTCAGTTTCTGGCCACTGTTGTTAAGTGAATCACTGCAGTTCTTAAGTTCATTACACAATCGGTAAGTGAACCTGGGCTTCCCCATGGACTTTGCTTGTCGGAAGGTCGCCAAAGGGGATCACGTGAGCCCCGGTCTCTGCAACTGTCATAAATATGAGTCGTGTGTCTGAATTTTGATTGCGTGACCATGGGAATGCGACGAACAGCTGAAGGGGTGGGAGTGTGGCTCCGTTGGCTGTGGAGGAAACTGGGGAAGGGCAAGTCTGGCTGGGCAGAGCAGGGAGATGTAGAACAAGGGAGAGGGAGTCCAGAGGAAGACCCAGGCCCACTCCCTCTTCATCCTAGGGCACACAGGGAGGAACGGAGAAGGGAGCAATGTGGGTTGCATGGCTTACGGGGGAGGAAAGGGCCCTGATTCCCTTCATTAGCCATAGCTGGGAAGACAGTTGATAAGAAAGGCAGGCTGCGTGCAGCAGGCTGCTGGGAGCAAATGTGACTTTATCCTGTGTGGTCTTTGCATCTGTGTTCCTGGCATCTTCCCAACTGTGTGAGTTTTGCTGTACCTTCAAGTTTGAAATTCTTGCTCCTGCCCTGCCAAACTAATTACTTCAGTTTGGCTTGTTTGGACTTTAAGTTACAGTTTGTATTGCTCATGTTTTGGACTTAATTTTCTGCAGTCAAAGGCTGTTCCTGGGAGAGTTTTTTCTCCAGCCAGAAGGTAACCAGGACATTGGGGGCAAATTTGGAGATAATAAAGAGACTCTTATTGCTTATCTAATTGTGTTGCCTTCATGGCACGCCCCGGGTCATCACACTTGCCTTCATGTGCATCCCAACCTTACACACACACCTTTCCCCAGCATTTGCACAGAGACATTGGCACTTGTGGCAAATCTGCACGCCTGCCACTCCCTGGCACACGAGAGAACGGCCTCCCCAACTCCGAGCTTTTAAGAAAACTTGTGTGTCTTTGTTTCCAATAAAAATACACAACAGCCAATTCATAACAAAAATGTACAATTACTTATTAAGAGAAAGTTGTTAAAGGATCTATGATAGCCTGGGCAAGCAATTTGGGTTATAGTATTCAATTAGAAGAATGGGAAAAATTGTGGACTAAAAATTATAAATTAACCATGTCTGCTTGCCTACAAGGAAAATCTTTATAAAATGTTTTATCATTGGCATCTAGCACTGGCAACATTGGCAAAAATATATCCAAACATGAGTCCAGAATGCTGGAAATGTAAGCACAAACAGGGTACCTTCTTTCATATGCGGTGGTCATGCCCCGAAACAAGAAAATATTGGACCAAAATAAGGAATTGGTTGCAGGAAATTATCGGTCTCCAAATTGAGTTTAAACCTGAAACGTTTCTATTAGGAATAATTAGAGGAGTATTTGATAAAGGAACTAAAGATATCATAGTACATATATTGACTGCGGCAAGAATTGCGTATGCACAGTGGGAAGCTAGATAGTGCCCCCTCTGAAAGTATGATAATAAAGCGATGGATTGTGCAGTGATGGTTCAACTCACATTGGAACTGCAAGATAGAGAAGATGCGGAATATTATACAGAATGGGATAAGTGGTATAACTAGTTAGACAGTAGAAATAAAAATTAATGTATTTATGTACGTTGACCTAAATGGAAATGTTGATGTCACAGTGTTGCAAAGGTTGCATGTGAGTTTTTTTCAAATGTGGAAAAGTACAATAAAAATTACTTAAAACACACACACACTCACACACATACAAAATAGCCACCAACAAGAAACGAAATCCAGAGCCCCCGGGGAAAGGGCTGCAAGATGGCGAGGTCACCTTTCCCTCCACCTCCTGCTCCCTGGCCTCTATTTTCTATTCTTCATCTTCATTAAGTTTATACGAAGGTTGGAGTCGAAAGTAGAATTACGCCGACTTTTGCCTGCCCTTGCTCGAGGTCCCTCCTATTGAAACGGCTGTCACTTCAAAGATGCTGATTGCAGCGGAGATACCCAACTGGCTCCAGGCGCGAGACTGTGGGCTAACCATCCTCGTGACAGCTCAAACTCAACCCACAGTTCAGCTTTCAGAGTTACAGATCCCGAGAGGATGCAGAAGAACAGAATTGGGACCTTGGAGGTCTTCTAGCACAGCCCCCTTGCCCAAGCAGAAGACCCTAGACCATTTCAGACAAAGGGATGTCCAAACTCTTCTTAAAAACCTCCAGTGTTGGCTGGATACAGTATTCCAAGCGTGGTCTTACTAAGGCTTTATAAAAGCAGTACTAATACTTCGCTCACCATCTCCAGGTCAATGATCCAAAGACATCCAGCTTACATGCCTAAGGCAGGACTAGAACTCACCGTCTCCTGGGGATTGGCCCAATGTCACCCACCAGCTTTCGTGTCTAAGGCAGGACTGGAACTCACCATCTCCAGGTGAATGGCCATCCATCGTGCCTAAGGCAGGACTAGAACTCCTATCTCCTGGTTTCCAGCCTGGTACCTTCACCACTAGACCAAACTGGTCATCATCACCTATGAAGACTTGGGTGGCATTGGGTCAATTATTAGTGAAGCCACTTGTCTCCTGTTCATTCTGCCCAACATACCAGAGCCAATGGTGTTGGCACACACCGTGGGTCTCTTCTAACACAATACCATAAAATGGCCCTTAGGGAGTGTCCCTTTTCTGTCACAGAAGTCCCTATAGGACAGCAGATCATCCTCTATCATAGTGGTAGCTAACCTTTTTTTGGTTCCTGTGCCAAAAACTGTGTGCGCGCGCGCTTGCATGCCAGCACCCAGAAGGCAATGCGTGCCCCCCCCATGGCCCCTGCGCATGCGTGCGCAATCCCCTTACTTGCACTGTGCCTCCTAGCTGATTTGAGGCCCATTTGAGGCCTTTTTCGGCCTCTCAGAGGCTTGATGAAAGCCTCGGCAGCCCGAAAAATAGGCCCGTTTCGTCCCTTCCAGTATTTCCGGAAATACAGGAAGTGATGAAAAGGGCCTATTTTTCGGCCTCCAGAGGCTTTCCTCAAACCTCTGGGAGGCCGAAAATCAACTGGGAGGCACAGTGCATGCACAGTGAGGTAGGTTTGCCTGTGGCTCGCATGCCGGCACAAATGGCTCTGCGGGCCACCTGTGGCACGTGTGCCATAGGTTCACCATCGCGGCTCTATCGTCTCTCACGAGATCTAGACGATTCCTTGACGTTCTGAAAAGCTTTAAAAACCCTCTGGCATTGGGTCAAAAAATATTACGCCAGCTCAGCTGCACGATTATATCTGTAGACAAAAGCAAATATCCTTTTGACCCCAGTTGCATTGTATTAATGCTATCGTGCCTATTTAATTTTTTTTTTAAAAGAGGAATTTTATTGTTAAATCCTAATTTAAGGTTAACTGTCCAGAATTGTAGAAATAAAGAGGGACGGACATTCAAACTGTTTATAAATGAACAATAAATAAATATTTTAATTTGGCTCTTGGTTGCCAACCAAGGCTGTGTATTGTCTTCTGGTCCATTCAATTTATCTACTGAATATTCTATTCAGGGAGGCTGTTTTCAAAGGAAGATAAGTGTGAATAAGAATCAGAATCGAGCTGGAAGGGACCCTGAAGGTCTTCTAGCCCAGCCCCCTGCTAATGTAGGAGACCCTATATCATTTCAGACATTTGGCTGTCCAGTCTCTTCTTAAAAACTCCAGTGATGGAGCACCCACAACTTCTGGTAGCAAGCAGTTCCACTGGTTAATTGTCCTCACTGTTCTTAGTTCCAGGTTGCTTCTCTCCTTGATTAATCTCCATTCCTTTCTTCTTTTCCTGGCTTCAGGTGCTTTGCAGAATAAGTTGAACCCCCCCCCCCCCCTTCTTTGTGGCAGCCCCTCAAATATTGGAAGACTGCTATTTACAATGGTGGCAGTGTCCTGGGGTCAGTTGATCCCCCTTTACGACCTTCTGACTGGCAAAGTCCATGGGGGAAACCCGATTCACTTAACAACCATGCTATTGACTTAACAACTGCTGTGATTTGCTTAACAGCTGTGGCAAGAAAGGTCTATAACCATGTTGGCAAATCTATGCCACGCATGCCAGAAGTGGAGACTTTTTAAAGAAGAGACCGGACAGCCACTTGTCTGGAATGGTCTAAGGTCTCCTGCTTGAGCACGGGGTTGGACTAGATGACCTCAAGGTCCCTTCCAAGTATTATTCTGTAATTCTTTTAACGAGTGGAACAGCTTGCCTCCAGAAGGCCCCCAACACTGGAGGTTTTAAATAAGAGATTGGATAATCATTTGTCTGAAATGGTGAAGGGTTTCCTGTCTGAGTTGGGGGTTGGACTAGAAGACCTCCAAGGTCCCTTCCGGCTCTGTTATTCTAAACTGCTTCCTAAACAAAGAGGTCATGAAGGAACGAATGAAGGAAAGAAGGGATGTTCAGCAAGAAGAAACCCCAACCCTAACCTTCCATCTTTGGCCGCAGACATTTGGGGTACTCGCTGTGTCCCAGTTACACCACTTCTGCTCTCAGCTTTGTAGGAATAAATTGACTTATAATGGCATGGAGAAGTGAAAAAAGTATTCCCGGGGATAATCAGCTAAACTTAGAGACCTTTTCGGAGATGGGCGCATGGAAGCAGCGGTCCTTGCTTGGCCACACCGAGGTTGTCATTTCCCACCGGTTATATTTGCGGCAAACGATGGCAGCCCTGCGATGACCCAAAGGGCCATGGCACAAAGGCAACACTGAAAGACAATCAGTAGGGGTCCCTTTATTAGCGCCAACTTTGCCCCCAATGTCCAGGTTAACCTTCTGGGCTGCAGAAAAAACTCTCCCAGGCAAATAGCCTTTGGCTGCAGAGAATCAAGTCCAAAACATGGTCAACAAAAACTGTAACTGTAAGTCCAATCAAGGCAAAATGAAGTAATTAGTTCGGCAGGGCAGGAGCAAGAATTCCAGATGTGAAGGCACGGCAATAACTCCACTTGGTTAGGAAGACGCCAGGAACAGAGATAAACCATGTTTGCTCCGAGCAGCTGCCGCACTCAGCCTGCATCTCTTTTAAACTCTCATTCCCAGCTGTGGCTAATGAAGGGAATCAGGGCCCTTTCCTCCCCCGTAATCCATGCAACCCATGTTGCTCTCTTCTCCGTTCCTCCCTATGTGCCCAAGGATGAAGAGGGGGTGGGGCTGGGTCTTCCTCTGAATTCCCTCTTCCTTGTTCTACCTCTTCCCTCCTCTGCCCAGACGGACTTTGCCCTTCCCCAGTTTCCTCCTCAGCCAATGGAGCCACACTCCCCCTCCCTGTCTGCTGTTTGTCTTCCTCCTTGGATTCAGACTCCGACAGGGGCATGACACCCGTGGTCCAAGCCTTCTCCTTGAACATCTTTGTGCACGCTGGCAGGCAAGGGAAGGAAATTGTGCAGGTCAAAAATGCACAAACCAAGGGATGACTCAGAAAGGAATATAATAGGTGTTTTTCTCTTCCTCCAGCCCTGGATAAACCCAGCTGAAGGATAAATTCAGGTTAGAAAGGAAGCAGAAATATACCTTTCTTAAAATACAACCATGCGGTGCCAATGTGTCTGCGAAAATAATTTCCACTTCCACTTGCGACAGAAATTATGGTCAGCATAAACTGCCCTGGGCTCCTTCTCCTAATCCGGCCTGGTAGCCCTCAACTTGTAATTTACCTTTAGTGACGGTTCAAAGTTACAACGGACACTGAAAAAAGTGACTCACGATGTTTTTCACACTTACAACCGTCCCAGCATCCCCGTGGTCACATGATTGAAATTCGGAGGCTCGGCAACTGGCATGGACTTATGACAGTTGCAGCGTCCCAAGGTCACACGATCCCCCTTTGCGACCTTCCGACGAGCAATGGGGAAGCCAGAATCACTTAATGACCATGTGACTAATTTAACACCTGCCGAGATTCACTTAACGGTGGCATGAAAATTCGTAAAATGGGACAAAGCTCACTTCATTTCTCACTTAACAATGGTTGCAAGGTATCCCATCTTGCTTAGCAGCAGAAATATCCAGCTCGGTTGTGGTCGTAAGTCCAGGGCAAAGCTGTATTATACGAAGAAATCAATGCAGCCCAAATTTCCTCCTGCTAAAAATCCAAAAGCTTGGCAACTGACTTGTATTTATGACGGTTGCAGGGTCCCCCTTTGGCGACCTTCTGACCACCATAGACAATGGGGAAGCCAGATTCGCTTAATGATTGCGTGACTAACTTATCAGCTGCAATGATTCACTTAGCAACAGTGCCAAGAAAAGTCATAAAATGGGGGGAAAACAGTTGCCAACTTGTAAAACATTCCTATGCCCGTTTCCAAGTTGCCATAAGAAAGAGGGTCGTAAAAGGTAAAGGTTCCCCTCGCACATACGTGCTAGTCGTTTCCGCCTCTGGAGGCTCATAGGTGATTCTCAATTACGTATCTCAGAGTCGGCTTCATACAGATCATAGAATAGAATAGAATAGAATAGAATAGAATAGAATAGAATAGAATAGAATAGAATAGAATAGAATAGAATAGAAATTGGCAAATGTGATTGGACTCACAAGGAATTTGTCTTGGTGCAAATACTCTCAGTACACATAAAAGAAAAGATACATTTGTCAAGAATCATCAGGTACAACTCTTAATAATAGTCATAGGGTACAATAAGCAATCAAATCATACTAGGAAACAGTCAATATAAATCGTAAGGATACAAGCATCAAAGTTACAGTCATACAATCACAAGTGGGAGGGGATGGGTGATAAGGAGCGATGAGAAGATTAATAGTGATAGTAGTGCAGACTTTGTAAATAGTTGGACCGTGTTGAGGGAATTATTTGTTTAGCAGAGTGATGGCGTTTGGGGAAAAAACTGTCCTTGTGTCTAGTTGTTCTGGTGTGCAAGTGCTCTATATAATGCCAGTATATCGCTCCTAATAAACCCTTTGAAGTTTTTTGAAGTTTGGCTCGAGCTTCGTGATTTACTTAAGGCGATTGCTAGAATCCTGACATCAGTCTTGTTTAGATATATAAATGCTGGGGACAATTGTAGTCGTAAATCAAGGACTGTCTGTATTCTCTGCCCACGTTCCTGGGTCCCTCACAGCTGATTTTCGGCCTCCCAGAAGCTTGAGGAAGGCTTCTGCAGGCTTAAAACTAGGCCCATTTCATCACTTCCCCTTTTACCGAAAATATCGGAAGTGACGAAACGGGCCTAGTTTTCGGCCTGCAAAGCCTGCAGAAGCCTTCCTCAAGCCTCTGGGAGGCCGAAAAAGGCCTCAAACCACCCAAAAATCAGCTGTGAGGCACAGTGCAGGTAAGGGGGCAGCGGGGTGGGTGGGGTAGCGCGCGCATGCATAGGGGGCGTGGGGGACGCGCATCGCTTTCTGGGTGCTGGCATGCAAGCGCAAGCATGCAATTTTTGGCACAAGAGCCTAAAAAGGTTAGCCACCACTGGCCTAGGCACACATTTTGAGGGACCCTCCCCCCTTTGCTACCAAGTTCTCATCCCCTAGTGCTGAGAATGGGAAAAGACCCCCGCCCAACACCACCCCCCCCTCCTGCCCCCCCCCCCCCCCCCCCCCCCCCCCCCCGCTGGTGGTTAATTACTCCTGGCACAGATCTGATAATTGCTATTATTAATTATATTAATGAGCCGCTGCTCGGAGCTCCCAATGGATGGCGCGGCAAAGATAGCGCATTCCAATCTTCAAAGAGTAAAAAAGCGTTTTTTTTTTTAAAAAAAAGAGGTTTAAGGGAGATTTACATGAAATGAAAAGAGGGATTATTACATTTTGGTTAATTTTTACTTTTTGCTAATTAAGAGGGAGAGCGGAAGATATCAGAGAAAATCATCGAAGGACGATAGATTGGATTTTAAGAGTGAGAAATGCAGAGTTATGAATCTGGTGGTCTTAACATATATATATCCTGGTTGTATAGTTTTTAACTGTTAATTGTTTTAATTTGTTTTACATTGTTATTTGTATATGTCTTTTGGTGTTGTTCAGTTGTATGTTGTGAAAGAGCACCTTATTTCGTTGTTCTCAGGTCCTGAGTACAATGACAATAAATTTATCTTATCTTATCTTATCTTATCTTATCTTATCTTATCTTATCCCCCATCGTTTTTTAGAGGAGGTAGATTTTTTTTTCCTGTGCTTTTAAAGATTTTTAATGTCTTTTTGTATTTTTTGTACAAGTGGTCCTGTCTCAACAAACGGCCATAACTGAGCCACAAATTTCCACTGCTCAGCAAGACAGTTGTTAAGTGGGTTTTTGTCCCGTTTTACGACCTTTTCCTGTTGTTAAGGGAATCGCTACAGTTGTTATAGCAATAGCACTTAAGACTTATATACCACTTCCCAGTGCTCTCCAGCCCTCTCTAAGTGGTTTACAGAGTCAGCCTCTGGTCCCCCTAACAATCTGGGTCCTCATTTTACCCACCTTGGAAGGACAGAAGGCTATCGGAATAGAGCTGGGAGGGACCTTGGAGGTCTTCTAGTCCAACCCCTTGCTCAAGCTGGAGACCTTAGACCCGTGATGGCGAACCTATGGCATGTGTGCCAGAGGTGGCCCGCAGAGCCCTCGCTGTGGCCACGCGCACCGTCACCAGCTGCTCTTCTTGTTAGGGCTAGTTAGGTGGTCTTTATGGGCACCGGAGTGCTGGAAAACGGCACAGAAAAATGGCGAAAAAACAGGCCGTTCTGGGGGCCCTTTTCAGGCTGTTTTCAGGTCATTTTTTCTGGTTGCTTTATGGCCGTTTTTTGGACTGTTTTCCAGGCTGTTTTCTGGGCCATTTTCCAGGCCATTTCCAGGCCAAAAACTCCCCCCCCAAAACAGCCTAAGAACATGAATGCATGCGCACAGCAGCCACCTGGTCTTCAGGTTTCTGGGGCTCTGGCACGCTAACATGCATGCGCATTCCATTTTGGGGCACTCTTTCACTCTAAGTCCTTTAGATCAGGGGTCCCCAACCACCGGGTCCCGGACCGGTACCGGTCCGTGGAACATTTCCTACCGGGCCGCCGGTTTGCTGGGCGCCGCCATCTTGTTTGACGAGAAAGTGCTTCCAGGTGAGCTTTTCCGGTTGGAAAGCGGCGTTTGGGTCCTGAAGGAATCCTCGCACCTTAGTTTCATCGAGGGGGGGCGGCTTCGAACGAAACTAAGGCGCAACGCAAGGCGAGCCGAGCGACCGTCCCGAAGCCGTCCCGAAGCGAAGCCCATCGACAAAGGTACAAAGGAGGAGTTGAAGGTGGCGGGGAGAAGCGGGGGACGGCTGGCTGGCCAGTCGCTCGGCTCGCCTTGCCTTGTCATGCGTGCTGATGCCGGTACCGGGCCGCGGATCATTTTGTGATGCCGGTACCGGGCCGCGGCACAAAAATGGTTGGGGGCCACTGCTTTAGAGTTCACGTCAGAGGGTTTGGGGGATCCGGGCCAGAACGTTAACCTTTTCAGACCGTGGACGCCCGAGTCTTCGTTTACATCGTGAAATACCAACCGAGGCTCCATTTGCCCTGGATTACCTTTCTGCTTCTTCTTTAACGATGGCAAACGGAGTCGGCTGCCGGCTGGGCCGGTTCTGCTCCGGGACTTTTTCTCCTCCTTCCAGCTCCTGCTCCAAAGAGGAGCTGGTGCTCCCTTCACGGCTGACATTGGTGCTGCGCCCGGGGCTGTTCTCGGTGGAGGCCCGAGGCGACTCGGTGTTCTGCTTCAGCGTCTGCAGCTTGGCCAGAGGGATGATGTCGCAGTTCTGCGGCCGGTGCCACACCGTCCGTTGGGTGGTGGCATTGTAGTAGTAGAAGCGGGAGGTGTTGGGGTCGAAGAGCTCCCACCACTGGTTCTCGTTGGTGCGCTTGATGCGGACGCCGGCGGGAGGGTCCCAGACGCACTCGCCCGTGATGAGGTTGGCGTACATACGCTCCCGTGTGCGAGGTTCAATGATTTCCACCCATTCCAACCTGTGCGGGGAGAGGGAGAGAGAGAAGTGTTAGAAGCTGGCATTGATTGAAACGCCTTTTTCTTTGCTTATTTTGTCATTTTACTTCCTTTTAGTTTTTTTTTTTTCCGGTTTGCACGGGGGAGGGGGGAGAGTTTCCTACAGGAGACCCATGACAAGATAGGAGACATATAGTGGAAGAAAGAAGATAGGAAAGAGGGAGGGAGGGAGGAGAGGAAGGAGGAGAGACGGGGGAGGGAGGGAGGAGACAGGGAGAGAAGGAGGAATATAGAAAAGAGGAAGGAAGGAAGGAGATGAAGGGGAGGGAGGGAAGGAGGGAGGGAGGAGACATGGAGGGAGGGAGGAATATAGAAAAGAGGAAGGAAGGAAGGAAGGAAGGAAGGAAGGAAGGAAGGAAGGAAGGAAGGAAGGAAGGAAGGAAGGAGATGAAGGGGAGGGAGGGAGGAAGGGAAGAAGGAAGGAGGGAAGGAGAGAGGGAGGGAGGAGACTTGGAGGGAGGGAGGAATATAGTAAAGAGGAAGGAAGAAAGGAAGGAGAGATGGAGAGAGGAAGGAAGGAGACAGGGAGGGAGGAATATAGAAAAGAAGAAGAAGGAAGGAAGGAGACATGGAGGGAGGGAGGGTGGGAGATGAAAGGGGACGGAGGGAAGGAAGAAGGAAGGAAAGATGGATTTATTGCTTATCCTTTTATGAATAGGAATCTTCTCAAGTTCTGGTTAGACCCTTCTAGGAGTCAGATAAGGATCAACAGAATTCAGGGGACGTTGGATTTAGTTCGCTTGTGACTACATAAGGATCCTAGGCTAATTCCTCTTTTGACTCTGCCCCCAGTCTCTGCCACCCTTCTCCTACCTCATCTCCTTCATGTGATATCTTGTATGTTAGCCCAGCCTCCCCCGCCCCCACAAAAGCATGTTAGATCCAGGAACATCCACAGTGTGTGTGTGTGTCAAGATTGTTGTTTCGACAAAAGCAGGCAAGGATCTACTCTTTTCATGTGCACTTTGTCTTTTTTTTTTTTGGCAACATTCCTGGTCACTCCACCATCTTTGTTGATGGCAACTACCACAGGAGACCTCAGGAGACAAACTGGCAAAGGCAACAAAAACACCGACCACAACCTCAAACATCAGCAAGAAAGATTGCAAAGGAGGTTCCAGTTGAATTCTTTTGCTCGGAAATTCCAGATTTCTGTTTTGGATTGTAACGGCAGATGTTTCAAACTACGGTACTGCTTATCCCTCCTACTCATACAAATAAATGTAATTAGCTACCCCTTCCCTTAATTGTGGCTTATGTTCTCAAGTTGTGAAAGGGAGGAAATTGTGGAAGACACCCATTGAAGACCGGAGGGAAAAAAAACAGAAAAAAAATACAGATAAAACTTTCAAAAGCCGTGTGGGAAGCAACCCCCCCTCTTCCTAGAAGAATGAAATACTTTGAGGAATATTAAAAAGGCAGAATATTATATTTCCCTCAAGGAGAAATGGAGAAACATGTTTTTTTAGAGGCAGAAAGCTGGCCTCCCCACAGCAGATGCCAGCACTTAAGAGATAAGGAGCTTCTTGAAAGAAGAAGCCAACCATCGAGATCAGGGGTGTCAAACTCCATTTCACTGAGGGCTGCATCAGGGTTGTGTTTGACCTCGGGGGGGAGGGGTGTGGCCAGATCGATGTCACTCGTGTCGGGGGCGCCTGTGGCAGCCCGAGTGCTCTGCCAGCAAAAACGGGCTCCCGAGCTCCGTTTTCGGCTGCCACGGTCTCCTGCAACCCTCTGCCGGTGAAAACGGAGCTCGGAAGGGCCGCGGGCTAAGTACCCTGTGGGCCGGCTCTGGCTCCCGAGCCTCGAGTTTGACACCCCTGTTCTAAGAGGCCTCCATTCAGCCATGTTATGCATCTGAGCGCAGCCCACTGTCAGGATTCCAGCAATCGCTCTAATTAAATCATGATTCTCGAGCCAAACTTCAAAAAATGTCAAAGGATTTAATTGAGGTGACATACTGGCACTGCCCTGTATGAAGCCAACTCTGGCATATGTAATTTACAGTCACCTGTTACCCTGTTTCCCCCTCCCTCCTGGGTGTCTCATAAACCAGATTCTCCAATTGAGCACGTTCACAGGCTGGGTGTCATCATTCACGTTCTCCAATTAAATATTGTTCTGACCCAAAACTTGTTCCAAGGAAACAAACACCAGACGGAGGTAACAGCAAAACCTTTTCATGATTCTTTACAAATTCCATTCCTTCCCGGTTAAAAGGCTGTTTCCAACTAATTGTGTCTGATAAGAACAAGCTTTGCCAAGGTGGTGCAAAGCTGACAAGAACACTAGATAAAGTTACTCAGAAATATTTCAAACAAAAAGTCTCCAAACACAAACTAAGAGAGTCCACAAGGCTTGAGTGCAAAAACTTCTTTGCTTCCTGCAAAGAACTCTGGTTTCTCAGCTGGCTTTTATCTCTTAAAGGAGGGGCCATTACCTTGCAGCCTTACTCCCGAGTCTGCCTGTGCTGCTGCGGCTGCTCTTTCCTTCGAGCAGCCCTGCACGCACGCGCACTTGGCACAGGCTCCTCGGGGACTTCATCATCACTACTGCCAGCCTCCACAACCTCCAAAGACAGCACTCCACTCCCTGATGGTCCAGGCCCCTCATCTGAGTCCTCGCTCTCCGAGACCTCAGCTGTCCACACCTTGCTGCCGGTGAACCACAACAAATATATTTGCGGACAAAAGCTCCAGTAGTTTAGTTACAAACTTTTAAAGATGAAGAGTTGGAATGTACTTTCGATTTCACACTGTTGCACTGCTCTTCCAGATTTCCTTCCTCCTCCCCCCACCCTTTTTTTATGGCAACTCCTAAAACAGGCATAGGAACGTTTTATGAGTTGACACCCACTACAACCCACCAATGCACGTGGCCAACAAGGACTGCAAGGCCCACCTGGTTCTGCTTTTCAAAGCAACGGCGAGCGAGCTACAATTAAAACGGAGGCGGCTCCAATTCGGTCATGAATTATCTCCTGGGTTCTAGGAGGCCCTTCCAGTTCTGGCTTTGCTCCCAGGTTGCTGCGTCTGTGCAACCAGTCCCGTTGTGGTGCATTTAATTTTCTCCCCCTCCCACCCCGTTTATGTCTGCTCTGCTTTTAAGGACCTATTCTGATTTGTTAGAAGCTCCTCGGAATCCAGAAGGGAATGGGATGAGAACAGTGTTCTGGTTGCTGTAGGAACAGCAAACGGGTCGCCAGGGTTCAGAAGAGCGTTTCTGGCCTCCTGGATGCACCGTCGTTGCCCAGAATTGTCCATTTTTATTGTTGTGCCTTTGGTTGCCATGCAGGGAGGCATCTCCCAGGAAACACAATTGGTTTCCATGGCTGCTTTCCTTGCATCTTGCAAAGATTCCCCAGCATCAGGGTGATTTATTGAAGTAGCAAAGAAAAGGAAGCTGAGGGACTCTTGATGCTATCTGCGCACTGGTGGTTTTCTTACAGGTACAGCTAAGTAGCACTGATGATGTTACCTAGTAGGGTAATGAAACCACCACCCAGCTCAGAGACCCCTAAGAACCCCACAGTCATCATCATCATAGGCTTTCTCCTCCTATTCCTCTTCCTCCTCCTCCTCTCCACATCCCCGCTCACTTCCAGCACTGATGACGTTATCTAGCAGGATAATGAAACACCACCAAGCTCACCACCCCCCAAGGATTCCAGAGTTGTCATCCTCCTCTCTGCAAACTCACCATGGCCAACTCACCACGGCCAACTGGCCCCGGACAAATCACCATAGTCAACTGGCCCCAGCCCATTCACCATGGCCAACTCACTAGGGCCAATTGGCCCCAGCCAACTCACCGTGGCCAACTCACTATGGCCAATTGGCCCCAGCCAACTCACCATGGCGAATTCACCATGGCCAACTAGCTCCAGCCAACTCACCATGGACAACTCACTATGGCCAATTCACCATAGCCAACTAACCATAGCCAACTCACCATAGCCAACTCACCATGGCCAACTCATCAGGGTACAAGAGTTACACTCATATTAAAGAAATGGTGGAATAGAATAATTAAAGAAAGGATGCCAAACGAGGGACAGAATGAAAGGCAAATGATAACAATTAAAATATATTTTTTTATTTTAAAATAACTAAAACTGAATTGTTAAATTGTCCCGCGGTGAGTTAGCCATGGCGAATTGTCTCACTCTATCGTTTGGCACCCCAGGACAAGACAGGAAAGGAAGAAATCTACCCTTGTGCATTTTTTTGAGACTTTCAGAAGAAAGGATGCCCCAAACGTGGATACAGGACCCATGAAACCGGCCAGATCAATGGAGTGTATCATCGTTCCAGCAACCCTCCATTCGCCCAATAACTCTGAGACAGTTATTCCTTTTTATTTGAATGGTAACTGGCACAACTGGGGAATCCCGAATCTGAAAGTTTGGGCTTCCTTACAATAAGTAAAATTTAGAAATCCATCCCCTACACCCATCATCGCATCACATGCCCCAATCACCATCCGTCCCAAGTTAAGACTTCCTCTCACTTAGGTGCAAAGCAACCTGACCTTGAATCAGAAAAAGAATGTTATTATGTCTAACTAGATATACTCCAATATATTCCCCCCCCCCTTCCACTTTCCCAGGCTCAGATGGGGCAGCGTGGGAGCATCTGATCTCAAAATGGCTTCCAAAGCTGACAAGGTGGCTGGTGGGAATTCAGCCGAGATCTTGGAGGGCCCTGCTGTGGTCCCGAGGAAGCTGAAAACCTGCGTGGTGAGAGGCCCTGCCCTGCGGTAAGGAATGACCACCTCCGCTCAAATGTGCCGTGGCACATTTTGGCAAACGGATTGCCGAGGCTGCCGCATGCGCTGTCGGAGAACTGTGGGTGCACCTGCTTTTCCTGTGAGAACTCCCACTCACACGTGCACATGGCAACGGCGGCTTTTCAACGTCTACTTGCGGTATGTGCTGCCTTGCCACCGGGTGAGGTAAGAGGAGTTGGTGCCTTCCCCCAAATTCCTCTTGTGGATCGGTTTGGCAGGGACATTGGGTCTCCCCCTCCTCCTCTTCCCCCTCCTCCCCTCTGCAAACCCCCCTCCCTTCTAGCACTGATAACATTTTCTAGTTTGGGTCATGAAATGTGTGCAAGAAAACCACCAAGCTCAGAGACCACCAAAGACCCCACAATCCTCCTTCTCCCCCTCCTCCGCCTCCTCCTCCTCCTGTCTGCAAACCTCCCCATCCTTCTAGCATCAATAACGTTACCTGGTTTGGGTCATGAAACATCTGCAAGAAAACCGCCAAGCTCAGAGGACACCAAAGACCTTGCTCTCCTCCTCCTCTTCCTCCTCTCTCTCCTCCTCCTCCTCCACTTCCTCTTCCTCTCCCTCCTCTTCCACACAAACCCTACTCCTTTCTAGCACTGATGATGTTACCCAGTCAGGTTAATGAAGCCTCTGCAGGAAAACCCCAAGGACCCACAGTCCCTCCTCCTCCTCCTCCTCCTCTTCTCTGCAAACACCCCTCCCGTCTAGCACCGATAATGTTACCTGGTTTGGGTAATGAAACATCTGCAAGAAAACTACCAAGCTCAGAGAACACCAAAGACCATGCTCTCTTCCTCCCCATTCCTATTCCCCCCTCCTCTTCCTCCTCCTCCTTCTCCTCTTCCTCCTCCTCTGTGCAAACCCCACTTACCCTAACCCTCTCCCTCCTCCTCTCTCTCTCCTCCTCCTCTTCCTCTCTGCAAACCCCCCTCCCTTCTAGCACCCATAATGTTACCTGGTTTGGGTAACGAAACGTCTGCAAGAAAGCCCCCAAGCTCAGAGGACACCAAAGACCATGCTCCCCTCTTCCTCTTCCTCCCCCTCCTCTTCCTCCTCCTCCTCTTCCTCTCTGCAAACCCCTCTCCCTTCTAGCACCGATAACGTTACCCTAACTCTAACCCTCTCCCTCCTCCTCCTCCTTCCCCTCTTCCTCTTCCTCCTTCCCCTCTTCCTCCTCCTCTCTGCAAACCCCCCTCCCTTCTAGCACCAATGTTACCCTTATCCTAACTGTCTCCCTCCTCCTCTTCCTCCTCCTCCTCCTCCTTCTCCTCTTCCTCCTCCTCTGCAAACCACCCTCCCTTCTAGCACCAATAACGTTACCCTTATCCTAACCATCTCCCTCCTCCTCTTCCTCCTCCTCCTCCTTCTCCTCTTCCTCCTCCTCTGCAACCCCCCTCCCTTCTAGCACCAATAACGTTACCCTTATCCTAACCCTCTCCCTCCTCCTCCTTCCCCTCTTCCTCCTCCTCTCTGCAAACCCCCCTCCCTTCTAGCACTGATAATGTTACCTTAACTCTAACCCTCTCCCTCCTCCTCCTCCTCCTTCCCCTCTTCCTCCTCCTCTCTGCAAACCCCCTCCCTTCTAGCACCGATTAACCTTACCTGGCTTGGGTAACGAAACGCCTGCAAGAAAACCCCCAAGCTCAGAGGACCCCAAAGACCATGTTCTCATCCTCCTCTTCCTCCCCACTCCTCCTCCTGCCCACTTCCTCTTCCTCCTCCTCCCTGCAAACCCCCCTCCCTTCTAGCACCGATTAACCTTACCTGGTTTGGGTAACGAAACGTCTGCAAGAAAGCCCCCAAGCTCAGAGGACCCCAAAGACCCCTGATGAGGAGGAAGGCTGGCCAGCTTCCTCCGCCAGAAGAGGCGGCAGCTTTCCTGGTCCAGCTTCCTGCAGAAAAGCTCGCTCGCAGAGCCCTTTCGCAACCAAGGACCCCCCCCCCATGCCCCAGAAGCCTCCAAGTCCTTCGACAGTATTCTTCGTGCCAATCGTCCAAGCATGTGGGGAGGGGGGCCCTGACGGGCGCAGAATCTGCCGTTCAATCTGCCCGCTTGGAATGGAAATGCAGGCGGCACGCGGGGCAAGCAGCCGTTTGGCACCTGCACTTCTCACCCCTTTTTCTCTATCCTGGAACCTTCCGGGGTTGGCACGCCGGGCTATAAAAACCACGATGCCGCCCACAGAATTATGCAAGGCCCGGCATGCTTGCAGCGATCTAAATTTGGCTTTGAAAGAAAAAGCAAAGTTTGCACCCGCTGAAGCCATAGAGATGATCAGGACGTTCCAGAAGATGTCAAGAATTCAGAATTTAGAATGAAATGTGGAATAGAATAAAGAATGGAATAAGGAGTGGAGTGGAGTGGAGTGGAACAGAATGGAACGTAGAATAGAATAGAATAGAATAGAATAGAATAGAATAGAATAGAATATGGAATGGAATGGAATAGAATATGGAATGGAATAGAAATTGGAATAGAAATTGGATAGAAATAGAAATAGAAATTGGAATAGAAATTGGAATGGAATGGAATGGAATGGAATGGAATGGAATGGAATGGAATGGAATAGAATA
>NW_020716986.1:218922-230586 GCF_900518725.1 Notechis scutatus | reverse complement strand
ATAGAATAGAATAGAATAGAATAGAATAGAATAGAATAGAATAGAATTCTTTATTGGCCAAGTGTAATTGGACACAGAAGGAATTTGTCTTGGTGCAAATGCTCTCAATGTACATAAAAGAAAAGATACATTCATCAAGAGTCAAGAATCATCCGGTACGACACTTAATAATAGTCACAGGGTTTAATAAGCAATTAAATCATACTAGGAAACAGTCAATATAGATCGTAAGGATACAAGTGACAAAGTGACAGTCGTACAGTCACAAGTGGGAGGAGATGATGGGAGATTTGGAGTGATGAGAAGATTAACAGCAATAGTAATGCAGACTTTATAAATAGTTGAACAGTGTTGAGGAAATTATTTGTTTAGCAGAGTGATGGTGTTCGGGGGGAAAACTGTCCTTGATCTGGTGTGTAGTGCCCTATAGCATCGTTTTGAGGGAAGGAATTGAGAGAAACACTTTATGTCCAGGATGTGAGGGGTCTGTAGATATTTTCACAGCCCTCTTTTTGACTCATGCAGGATATACAGGTCCTCTATGGAAGGCAGGTTGGTAGCCATGGTTTTTTCTGCAGTCCTAATTCCTCTCTGGAGTCTGTGTCTGTCTTGTTGGGTTGCAGAGCCAAACCAGACAGTTATAGAGGTGCAGATGACAGCCTCAATATAAGGAATATTTTTTATACCTTATCTGCCAACATGCTGGTTGGGGAATGCTGGGAGTTGTAGTCCACTCATCTTAAAGTTGAGAAAGACACTGACCATCAGATGAATTATTTGCCTTATATCTCAATTTCTGCTTTCCCCATGAGATCTGAACAACTCCTCCAATTCAACACGAAGGAAGCTCTGAAGACAGGGTACATGTTCAATTACCTGTCCGTGGCCAGCCTGTCAAATTAATAACATCCTGCTGTCTTCTCTAAGACGAGCTTTTTAAAATGCATTGTCTTATTTCCTCAACTCAGCCACATTAAATCCTTCCCCTTGCCTCAGCACGTGGGAAGAGCTTGGTGAAACACCAATATTCTGGAAGAGTTGGCTTCATTCCTGGTTAGAAGATCCCATATGGACCTTCAAGGTCAAGACATCAGGACCACTGAAAGCCAAAAGTCCCTCAATCCCAGGGAAGACCATTTTTGGAGTCTTAGTGGACAAGCTAAATAGGAGCCAGCAGCGTACAGCAGCAGCCAAAAAAGCTAATGCAATCCTAAGTTGCATTAACAGAGGGATACAATCAAGATCAAGGGAGGTAGTAATACTAATCTGTAAAGCCTTAGGAAGACCACACCTAGAGTACTGCATCCAGTTTTGGTCACCCCACTATAAAAATATATGTTGAGACTCTAGAGAAAGTGCAGAAAAGAGCAAACACGATGTTGAGGGACTGAAGGCTAAAACATAGGAAGAACAATTGCAGAGCCTGGCTAGTCTAATGAAGAGAAGGACCAGGGGAGACATGATAGCAGTCTTCCAATATTTGAGGGGCTGCCGCAGAGAAGAGGAAGGGGTCAAGCTGTTTTCCAAAGCCCCTGAAGGCCAGACAAGGATTAATGGAGAGATTCAACCTGGAAATAAGGAGAGATTTTTCTGACAGTGAGAACAATCAACCCATGGAACAGAAGTTGCCTTCAGAAGTTGTGGGAGCTTCATCCCTGGAGGCTTTCAAGAAGAGACTGGACTGCCATTTGTCAGCAATGGTGTAGGGTCCCCTGCTTGGGCAGGGGGTTGGACTAGATGACTTACAAGGTCCCTTCCTACTCTGATTATCTGTTAAGATCTACTGATTGATTTGGGAGCCCAACACCACACCGCATTGGAAGGCCAAGTACAATCAAGATCACGTTAAGTGTTAATACCACTTTATCATGCCTAGGTAAGACCACACTTGGAATACGGCATCCAGTTTTGGTCACCACAATGTAAAAAAAGATGTTGAGACCCTGGAAAGAGTGCAGAGAAGAGCAACAGAGGATTAGGGGACTGGAGGCTAAAATGGACGATGCATGGTTGCAGGAATTGGGTTTGTCTGGTATAGTGAAGAGAAGGACTAGGGATGATATGATAGCGTTCCAATATTTGAGGGGTTGATACAAGCTATTCTCCAAAGCCCCTGAGGGCAGGACAAGAAGCAAGGATGGAAATTAATCAAGAAGAGAAGCAATCTAGAACCAAGGAGAAATTTCCTGACAGTCAGGACAATTAACCAGTGGAAGGAAAACAGCCAAAGTCTTTCTTTCTCTCCCCCAAACTCCGCCAGAAATGAGTCTGCAAGGCCTCCTGCTCCAAGAGGCTGCGCCGGCACAATAAGTCACACAAAGACTGTTCTGACGGAGTTTGGGGGAGAGAAAGACAGACTTCTGCTTCTGCTGCTTTCCTTGCATGAAGCCAAAAGTCTCTCTCTCTCTCTCTCTCCCCGAGAACGGAGCTGGAGACGGTATCCTGCAATCCCAAATAAAGAACGATCGATCGGTAGGAAAACGGGGTGGTGGATTTTCCTGCAGACTTTTTGGGGGGGTTTCCCAGGGTCTCTGGTCTGCGGGATTTAACATTTGGTGGTCCCTGAGGTCCAAAAGGTTGGAGACCCCTGGGCTCTAAGACCTCCAAGGCCTCTTCTAACTCTTGTCATTCCGTTACTCTGCTGCAGAAGGATTCCTGCAGAAAAGTCGGGAGGAGGAGGAGAAGAAGACCACAGGATCTAAGAACAGAATGGCACCCCTCACCACGTAGCAAAATCCTCCTCATGGAGAGGCTACAACCTACCCATTCGCTCCAGCGGAGCTGTGTCAGCCTGTGGGTGGACCTGAGCTTCTGGAAAACACAAGATGTTCTCTTAAGAATGGAGCGGGTGGAAGGAGGAGAAAAGAGACTCTTCCATTTTCAGCCCCAAACTCAAGTCTTTTCTGGCCTGGAAGCCTCCAGAATTGGTCGTTAGGTTCCTCCATGATGGGGGGCTTGTCAGTAGGCCAGCTGCTGCCTTCTGGACCCATCACTGCGTCCATGGGGTCTTCAAGGCCAACTCTTGAGGGACAGCTCCAACATTTCCCCAGCAGCCGCCATTGTCCATGCTTTATAGCTGTTTGCTGCTGCTTCAAGTGCTGTCTCTTCCTGTCGGGATCACACACACCAGAAGAGCAGAGAAACTTATGCTGTTAGCTAAAGATCTCACCTGGTGATATCTTTTTCCGACTCACAGATTTGATCCAAAGGCAGGAATAAGTGACCTGTGTAGTCCTTGAAGGGGAGATGATGGGGAACTCCAGAACTGTGGGATAAGTTGAAGATGTCTCCCGGATAAAAGGGAAAGGCAAATTTAATCTCCGTATTGTGGGGGTCTTTGGTGCTCTCTGAGCTTGGCCATTTTCTTGCAGGGGATCCAACTAGGCATGTCATGCCCCTGTTAGAATATCTGACTCCAAGGGAGAGAAGGAACAGCCGACAGGGAGTGGGAATGTCGCTCCGGAGGTTGTGGACGAAACTGGGGAAGGGCACAGGCTGGCTGGGCAATCAGAGGAAGACCCAGGCCCATCCCCTCTTCATCCTAGGGCACGCAGGGAGAGGATAAGGGAGAAACGTAAATGGTGTGGTCTACGGGGGAGGAAGGGGCCCTGATCCCCTTCATGGGCTGCAGCTTTTTAAAAAGGACAAACTGTGCATGGGCCAGTGCTGGAAGCAATGCGTGAAATAATTCTAGTCTTACAGTTCTTATCTGAGTTCTGGCGTCCTTCCCAGTGCGTGTATTTCGATATCTGTGGACGTCTTCAAGCCCTTATCCTGCCTTGTCTCATTAATGGCTTCAGTATGGTTTGTGTTGGTTTTTTCCTATTTATAATTTATATGTATTTTGAGTTTGAACAACATTTCTTCCTTTTCGCAACTGTTTGTGGGGAAGTTTTTTTCTCCAATGATAATTGGAGCTGTTTTTGTGACTGTTGCTTTTGTATCCCCCCACCCTCCGGCGGGTCATCACAAGGTCATCACATCAGGGCTATAAGGGAGTGAGGTTTGCAGGAAGGAAGAGAAGAACTGAGAAGGAGGACTGTGGGGTCCTTGGTGCTCTCTGAGCTTGGCCCTATACTTGCAGGTGTTTCATGACCCAACTAGGTAGCATCATCAGTGCTGTGAGAAGTGGGGTTTGCTCTCTAACCTCACTCCTTTCTGGTACTGAGGATGGCACCTAGTTGGGTCATGAAACGTCTGCAAGAAAACTACCAAACTCAGAAACCTCCAAAGACCCCACAATCCTTTTCTTCCTCTCCGCACACCCCACTCCCTCTAGCAAAGATGATGTTATTCAGCTGGGTCATGAAACGTCCGCAAGGAAACCACCAATATCAGAGAGCACCAAGGACCCCACAGTCCTCCTCCACCTCCTCTTTGCCCACCCCACTCCCTCTAGTATTGATATTACTTAATTGGGTCATGAAATGTCTGCAAGAAAACCATCCTCCTCCTCCTTACCCCACAAACCCCATTCCCTCTAGCACTGATGTTGTTACTTAGTTGGGTCATGAAATGTCTGCAAGAAAACCACCCAGCTCAGAGAGCACCAAGGACCCTACAGTCCTCCTTCCTCTCTGCACACCCCATTCCCTCTAGCACTGATGACGTTGCCTAGTTGGGTCATGAAACATCTGCAAGAAAACCACCCAGCTTAGAACGTACCCCACAGTGCAACCCTTCAGCTACAAAACAGCCTATCAATTTCCATACCGCTACAAAGAAAACTCCATGGGTTTTCCCCACAGGTCTGCTGGGAGCGAAGCCTGAACCCCCAAAAGGAGGGATCCAGAGATGCTCGAGACGGGAGTTATAAACATAATTCACCCCAACGGCCTTTTGCTAGGAAGGGTCTTTGTGAAATGGCGGGACCGGACGGGCTCGGCGGAGTGCAGGATAACGCAAGGCGCCGCCGCGCCCATCGAGTTAAAAGCTTCTTTTAAAAAAAACCACGGAAAATCGCACCCCTCGATTTGAAGGAAAACCTCCCAAAATGGCTTCGGGTGGAAGGGCCGTGGTTCCAGGCAACCATGGCTGAAATGATGAAGAACTCCGTCATGTATTTTCCACCGATACAAATCGTATTCACAGTTTCAACAGCATTTTGACATTTACAAATATTATTATCTTATAAGTCCTAATATATTTTATATACATCAACCAATAACGGTTATCTCTATCTATAGTTAGTTCTATCTTATATACTTACATATTTTACATATCTACACATCATTTTCTTAAGGTCTCTTATGGTTAATCTCCTCTTCTTATTTCTTATATCTATTCTCTAACCATTCATACCACGTGTTAGCAGATTGAATAGTACTCCTTCTCTTTCATTTTTAACGTAAGCATGTCCATTTCCGCACATTCCATTATTTTGTGTTGGACTAAGTCCTCTGGAGGGGTGTTGGGTCCTTTCCACATTTGTGCGAAAGCTATGCTGGCTGCTGGCTGCTGTTAGAACATGTAAGATAATGTATTTTATCTCTTTTGGGTATTGATCTTTAATTATTCCTAATAGGAAGAGTTCTGGTTTAGGTTCAATTTGGTGTCATGTAATTTCCTGCAACCATTTTTTAAATTTTAGTCCAATAGGTCCCGGTCTCTGGGCATAACCACCACATATGATAGAAAGTACCATCCGCTTGTTGACATTTCCAACATTTTGGGGTAATACATTTTGGGCTAATACATTTTGGCCTTGTATTAGGATATAACTTAGCCAATCTCATTAGCAGAGGATTTTAATGGCTTCCTGCCAAGAAATAATTCAGCCGCGTCTCCCTCCCAACCCTTTCCCGTTAATTCCATTTAAGTGCCTCTGGACCAGAGTCCCGGGGAGTGGGAAGGGGCTGGTCAGCGTCAGTTGCCACTGCAGAGGGAAAATCCAGCATGAGAGAGCCTTTCCCCCTACACAAATTGAAAAGGCTAAAAGCCCACCAGAGGCTCGTTGCAATATATTTCTGGGCTTTGTCTACCCACAGCCGTTGCCTTCTGCTCTCAGGGTTAGCAGGAAGTAAATGCCAGTTTCTTGGAATTGCACTGCGCGGGGAAAAGAAATTTATTTCATTCATTGCCTCCAGGTTGCAAAGGTGAGGCAGTCCAAGGCTTCAAAAATAACAGAACAACAGAGATGGAAGGGACCTTCCAGAGGTCATCTAGCCCAACCCCCTGCTCAGGCAGGGAATCCCTGTACCATTTCAGGCAAGGGGATGCCCAATTTCTTCTCAAAAGCTTCCAGTGTTGGGAGCATCCACAACTTCTGGAGGCAAGGCGTTTGATCATTATTCTCGCTCTCGGGAAATTTCTCTTTAGTTCTAGGTTGCTTCTCTCCTGGATTAGTTTCCATCTTGTTTTTTTGTCCTGCTCTCTGGTGATTTGGAGAAAAGAACATTAAATAATAAGATTGGAAGGTACCTCAGAGGTCTTCTAGTCCACTACCACCCCTGCTCGAGCAAAAAACCTTATAACTTTTCAGACAAATGGCTGTCCAATCTCTTCTTGGAAACTTCCAGCGATGAAGCACTCACAACATCTGGAGGTAAGGAGTTCCACTGGTTAATTGTCCTCACTGTCAGGAAATTCTTCCTTATTTCTAGGTTGCTTCTCTCCTTGATTAGTTTCCACTCATTGCTTCTTGTCCTGCCCTCAGGTGCCTTGGAGAATAGCTTGACTCCTTCTTCTTTGGAGCAGCCCCTGAGAGATTGGAAGACTGCTATCATGTCTCCCTTAGTCCTTCTTTTCATTAAACTAGACATACCCAGTTCCTTGCAACCATCCTTTATATGATTTAGCCTACATTCCCTACCTGGGCCAAAACTGGGAGAAAATGCAGGGACCCAAAGCCAGTAGAATAACTACAGAATACCTATAAAGGAGAGTTTGTGGTTCAGGGTTGAAATCAAGGGTCCTTGGTGCTCTCTCTGAGTTTGCTTGTTTTCTTGCAAGCTCGGAGACTGCCCCTCAGTAGAATAACAGAACAACAGAGTTGGAAGGGACCTTGGAGGTCTTCTAGTCCAACCCCTGGCCAAAGGCAGAAGTCCTTATACCACCCCAGTCAGATGGCTGTCCAGTCTCTTCTTGAAAAACCTCCAGTGATGGAGCATCCACAACTTCGGGTAGCAAGCTGTTCCACTGGTTGTTTTCACAGTCAGGAAATTTATCTTTAATGCCAGCTTGGTTCTCTCTCCTTGATGAATTTCCCATCCATTGTTTCTTGTCCTGCCTTCAAATGCTTTGGAGAATAGGTGGACCCGTCTCCTGTTTACCAAAACTGGGAGGAAATGCTAGGATCCAAGCAAAACAGCTTGCTCCGAATGGAGGCTGTTTCAAACTCATCGTCTCTGATAAGAACGAGCCTTGCCAAGGTGGTGCAAGGCTGCCAAGAACACTAGATAAAGTTACTAAGAAATATTTCAAACACAAAGAGTCTCCAAACATCAGCCAAGATAATCCGAACGTCCACAAGGCTTGAGTGCAAAATCTTCTTTGCTTCCTGCAAAGAACTCCGGTTTCTCAGCTGGCTTTTATCCCTTAAGGGAGGGGCTATTACCTTTCAGCCTTACTCCCGAATCACCCGTGCTGCTGCAGCTGCTCTTTCCTATGAGCAGCCCTGCGCGCATGCGCACTGGGCACAGGCTCCTCGGGAACCTCCTCATCACTGCTGCCAGCCTCCACCATCTCCAAAGGCAGCACTCCACTCCCTGATGGTCCTGGCCCCATCCCTGCATCCCACGCAGGCCCCTCATCCGAGTCCTCGCTCTCCGAGACCTCAGCCATCCTCACCTGCTGCCAGCGAACCACAACACATCCCCGTGGTCCTGCAATCAAAATTCAGACACTGGGCACAGGTTGGATTTGATTTCAATCAAGTCGATTGAAATCACCATTTAAATCTTGATTTAAATCACTAGTTTTTTTAAAAAAGGCCAACTCCTAATTTTAAAATCCTAATTTTTAAAGAGCAGCTGTCCCCTCTGCTGTGAAATCGTGTGAATGCATCCATGCAGTATACGTTATCTCAGCTTGCAGAGCTTGGATTCGTTGAATGAGTTGACCAAAAATGTAAATATTGCACAATATATAGCCTCGTGCTACATCACTAAACTCCGTTTCATGCTGAACAAACTAAGGTTATTAATGTATCTTAAATAGAAAATTCTCTTTAGATATATATTTATTCCAAAAGCGTTTTATTAAAATAAATTTGATAAAAATAAAAAAAATCAGATTTAAATTTAAAAAATCAGATTTAAATTTTAAAAAATCCTATTTTTTTATTTTAAAAAAATCATCGATTTTTACCCTCCCTGCTTGGCAACTGACTCATAGTTATGACGGTTATTATGATCCCCTTTTGAGGCCTTCTGGATTAAAACTTTCTTATTAGTTTATCAAAGTATAAAATACAAAGAGGGGAAAAAACATGGAAAAGTAAGAAGAGAGGAAGAGAAAAAGAGGAAGGGTATAGTGTAATGGGGCGGGGGGAGGAAGAAAGCAACAACTTTCAACTCTCTTTGGCACAGTCAAAGGTAACAACATTACAATGACAATTTTTTGCTTTTACACAGCAATAATATGTGCAAGCCATTTCTATAAACAAGCCTGTCTAATTTACAAAATCAGAATCAAAGTTTCCTTTATTTTATTTTTTTCTCCTTGCAAGCACAAAATCTGGAAGCCATTTCGAACCAGAGACAAAATTAAATATCATCTCTTATTTTGGATAAAAGAAACGTTTTAACCATCTCAGCTTTCTCTTGCTGTGGTGAATGATGTATCATTCATTCATATTTTCAAATCTAGTGCATAATATTTTACCAACTTAACAACGGTCCCGCTTAGTGACGGAAATCTGGGACTCCATTGCTTAAGATTTGGAGATGTTAAAAGTTAAGGGATTTTTTTTTTTTTAAGAGGAGGCCAACAGGAATATTGAAAATGAAGATTTGAAACACATTCCAACCCCATTATTACTTTTTTTTTTTAAATAGTCTTATCATAGCTGCTTGGTGAATTCCAGCGAAGCCTGATTGACAGCTCTGTGCTAACGTGCTGAGTGAAAATTGATTATACGCCAGACATTTTGCCACAGTTCTGGCTTCAGAAAGGACTCGGGAACATTCTGAATGTTTTTAGAAGCTCGTTTAAAATGCAAATATTTTTGCTTTTTTTTTTCTGGCTTTTTTTTTCTGGCTTTTCCCCCCCAAAGCATAGATCGCACATAAGGATTTGTAAAAGCAATCCAGGCGCATGAACCTGTCTGTTATGGCAAATGCCATGCGTTCCCCCTCCTTTTCCATTGAAAAAATTAGCCCACCTTCGGATGGTACCACCGCAAAATTCCCACACAGCAGAATGCCAAGAAGACATTGCGCATGCCAAAGTAGAGATAATGCAAGCTTCGAAACTGAGGTGGTTTGCTTTTGAGCATCAATGCACTAAGGAAGGCAGGGTTTCCCCATCGTGGCGACTTTAAGATGGGTGGAGTTCAACTCCCATAATCCCTCAGTCAGGAGGCTTTAAGAGGGATGGACTTCAACTCCCAGAATCCCCCAGCTAGCAGGCTTTAAGATGGATTTCAACTCCCAGAATCCACCAGCCAGCAGGCTTTAAGATGCATGGACTTCAACTCCCAGAATCCCCCAGCTAGCGGGCTTTAAGAGGGATGGACTTCAACTTTCAGAATCCACCCAAGCCAGCATGCTTTCAAGTCTGTGGACTGCCAGAATTCTGGCTTGGAGAATTCTGGGCGTTGAAGTCCACCCATATTAAAACCGCCAAGGCGAAGCAACACTGCCTTTTAGATTCCAATTCAACCAGTGCTGGAGACAGCCTGGGTTTTAAGAAGCCCCCTCCTCACTATTCCCGTGCCCTCAGCCTGTAGTAGTTAAAAGAAAAATACCGAAAAAATGCACCAGGAGAACAAAGTTAGCCCTTGTCCTTTCTGCAAAGAGCCATGAATTTGTTCTGCTTGTTCCACTGTCCCCGTTGTTTGTGCATATTTAGCACATCAAAGGGATCCTTTGGAAGCCGGTGAGAGAGAATTTGGTGGACGTGGGGGGGCTGTCACATTCCCAGACCCTTCACAGTCTCCTTTTCTTCTGAAGCCCACCTTCCAACACCCCCAGACGGAAGGAGGCAACGAGCAAATAAAAAGTGTCGCGGCTGCCACCAGCCGGTGATAAAAGGGCCGCCGTGACAGGGCCGCACTGGCCGTAAACAAGGAAGAAACAAACATCTGCTTTCAAGCCGGGATGAGTGGAAGCCTTTGATAGCCGTCACAACAGATTCATCAAATTCTTGTCAAGTAGCAACAACCCTCCATTCCAATCAGTAACTCCAAGACAAACATATCTCAAAAGTACCCTTATTAGGATAGTAAACTGGCACATCTGTGGAATCCCGAATCTGAAAGTTTTTGGGCTTCCTTGCAATTTCCCAAACTACAAATCCATCCCCGCTTGGCCATCATCACATCACATGGCCCAATCAATGATCCATCCGAATAGTAAGATCCTCATTTCATCCTGCGCCATACTCAATGACCTTGAACTAACTAATGCGCAGTGTCTTCTTGGCATTCTGCTGCATGGGAATTTTGCCGTGGTACCATCTGAAGGTGGGCTGATTTTTTTCAATGGAAAAGAACGGGGAACACATGGCATTTAACATATACTGAAGTTTGCAGATGACATAACAGTGATTGGCCTCATTTGAGACAACAACGAATCTGCATACAGACAGGAGGTTGTACAACTTGCCTCGTGGTGCAACCAGAACAATCTGGAACTGAACTCACTCAAAACCATATAAATGGTGGTAGACTTTAGGAGAAACCCTCCTGTACGTCCACCTCTTACAATACTAGACAACACAGTATCAACAGTGGCGACCTTTAAATTTCTAGGTTCTATTATATCACATGACCTAAAATGGACATCTAGCATCAAAAACATCATCAAAAAAGCACAACAAAGAATGTTCTTTCTGCGCCAACTCAAAAAGCTCAAACTGCCCAAGGAGCTGCTGATCCAGTTCTACAGAGGAATGATTGAGTCTATCATCTGCACCTCTATCACTGTCTGGTTTGATTCTGCAACCCAACAGGACAGACACAGACTTCAGAGGATAATTAGGACTGCAGAAAAAACAATGGCTACCAACCTGCCTTCCATGGAGGACCTGTATACTGCACCAGTCAAAAAGAGGGCTGTGAAAATATCTACAGATCCTTCACATCCCAGACATAAACTGTTTCCACTCCTACCCTCAAAACGACGCTATAGAGCCCTGCACACCAGGACAACTAGACACAAGGACAGTTTTTCCCCAAAAGCCATCACTCTGCTAAACAAAGAATCCCCTCAACACTGTCCAGTTATTTACAAAGTCTGCACTACTATTACTATTAAATCTTCTCATCATTCTTTATCACCCATCCCCTCCCACTTGTGATTGTATGACTGTAACTTTGTCGCTTGTATCCTTAAGATTTTTGATTGTTTCCTAGTATGATTTGATTGCTTATTGTACCCTATTACCAAGTGTTGTATTTGATGATTCTTGATTCTTGACGAATGTATCTTTTCTTTTATGTACACTGAGAGCATTTGCACCAAGACAAATTCCTTGTGTGTCCAATCACACTTGGCCAATAAA
>NW_020716986.1:146277-159279 GCF_900518725.1 Notechis scutatus | reverse complement strand
ATCTATCTATCTATCTATCTATCTATCTATCTATCTATCTATCTATCATCTATCTCTATATGTCTGTCTGTCTGTCTGTCTGTCTCTCTCTCTCTCTCTCTCTCTATATATATATATATATATATGTCTGTCTGTCTGTCTGTCTGTCTCTCTGTCTGTCTGTCTGTCTATCTATCTATCTATCTATCTATCTATTTATCTATGTGTCTGTCTGTCTGTATGTCTGTCTGTCTAGAAATCATCTATATATCTCTCATCTATCTATCATCTCTAACATATCTATCTACTTTCCTACCTACCTACCTACCTACCTATCTCCTCTGTGCAGAACTCGTATTGATGGCTGAGCCAGAAAAGCAGAAACGGATCCTGGTGACCGGAGGCTCCGGCCTGGTGGGAAAGGCCATTCAGAAGGTGATTGCCGACGGAGAACAGCGGCCGGACGAGAAGTGGATATTTGTGTCCTCCAAAGAGGCTGACTTAACGTGAGTGCGTGGGGACGAGGAGTCGGCTCCATGATCTTGGGAATGTGTGTCCTCTGCCCTCCATCCTCTCTTCCCTTCCCTCCTCCAGAAATGCTGCGGAGACCTCGGCCCTCTTCGAGAAACACAAGCCCACCCACGTCATCCACCTGGCGGCCACAGTCGGGGGGCTCTTCAGGAACCTCAACCACAACCTGGAATTCTGGGTGAGGACAGCGTGGACCCAAACAGCTCTCCTTAAACAGAGAACCCCAAATAAGCTACCGGAGGTTTTGGCCCGGCCATTTCTGACTGGCTGGGGGTTTTTGACCGAAAGGAAACAACCTGCTTTCATCCCTAAACCCTGGACTCTTTCCAAACGGAAGAAATGACCCAGGAAAGACCACTGCAAGAGGGCGTGATGACCCGGGGGGTGTGGCACCCAAAGGCAACACGGTCAGATAACTTCTGCACAACTTCTGGAGGCAGGTCATTCCACTGGTTCATTGTCCTCCCTGTCAGGAAATGTCTTATTTCTTTCTTCAGAGTTGATGTGATGACCCAAAGGGGCGTGGCACAAAGGCAACACAGTCAGATAATCAGTTGAAGTCCCTTTATTAGCTCCAACTTTGCCCCCCCGTGTCCAGGTTAACCTTCTGGCTGGAGAAAAAATTCTCCCAGGAACAGCCTGTGGCTGCAGAGAATCAAGTCCAAAACATGGTCAACACAAACTGCAACTATAAGTCCACAATCAAGGCAAAATGAGGTAATTTTAGTTTGGCAGGGCAGGAGCAAGAATTCCAGATGTTGAAGGCACAGCAATAGCTCAACACGATTGGGAAGACACCAGGAACACAGATAAGCAAAGTCAACACAAGATAAACCATGGTTGTTTCAGGTTTGGGCCAAAACAAAATGCGGGGGTGGTTTTGCAAGGCAGGTGGGCAGGGATCCTGGATCGGGCACCGGTACCCACCCCGTGTCCTCCCCCAGGAAGGCCCTTGGCTTGGTTCATGTAACACTCCATGCTCCCAAACCACCTTTGCTCGGAAGAACCAGGTTTTGGTCTAAATCCAGAACCAAACAGCTTCTTTTCATTCAGTACAATGACAAAACAGGCGTTAATATGACAGGCTCCCTCGTTATATTATTGTACAATTGATCAGCAAAGGAAAACCATGGGAAGCTGATTTTTATCTTCCTTCCCTCCCTCCCTCCCTCCCTCCCTCCCTCCTTTCTTTCTTTCTTTCTTTCTTTCTTTCTTTCTTTCTTTCTTTCTTTCTATGTTCCTTTCATTTTTTTCTATTCCTTCCCTTCCTTCCCTCCTTCCTTCCTCCCTCCCTTCTTTCCTTCTTTCTTTTTCTTTGTTTTTATATTCCTTCCTTCTCTTTCTTTTTCCTTCTTTTTATATTTATCCCTCCCTTCTCTCCCTCCTTTTTCCTTCTTTTTATGTGCCTCCCTCCCTTCTGTCCTCCCTCCCTTCCTTCTTCCTTCCTTTCTTCCTTCATTCCTTCTTCCTTCATTCATCCCTTCCTTCTTCCACCCTCCCTTCCTCTCCCTCCTTTCCTTCTTCCTTCCTTCCTTCTTCCTTTCCTCCTTTCCTTCCTTCCTTCCTCCTTTCCTTCTTCCTTCCTCCCTCCCTCCCTCCTTTCCTTCCTTCCTTCCTTCTTTCCTTCTTCCTTCCTTCTTTCCTCCTTCCTTCCTTCCTTCAATCCTTCCTACCTACCTACCTACTACATTTAAAAATTATTCTGCAAAAGAAAACTTCCAAAAAGATGGAACTGGAATGGGAGTCTGATGAATTTGCTCAACCTAAAAAGGTTGAATCTGATAGGTGACATATTTGCTTGTGCTTTGCTTGCATTTATATTTTTTTAGGAACTCTCTGGATGAAAATCCCTCCTTTTTTAAAAAGTCCTCTTTGAGACCTCTGGAGGACAGTTATCCGGGCTTCTTGCCTTTTCTCTGTCCCATCTCCTCCTGGGTGGCTGACTTTAATTGTAATTCACATCAATTAAATACCATCAAGAGGGTATCTTCAGGAAATATTTTTTTAAAAAAAACAAGATATTGACTATGACTGCTTGACTTTTGGAAGCTCTGCCCTTCCCCCCCCAAAAAAACTTTCAATCTCATAGTCATGGCCATTATCGCAACTTTTTTGACCCCCTGTGGACCAGGTTAACCAGCATCCTGTCTTTAAAAAACTTGGTTGAGATTGCGAGTGCGATGCCCTCCTCAACTCCTAGCCGAACTTACTCACAAGGTGCCGGCTTGTGAATCCTTTAAGCCCCGTGGTTTTCCTCTTGGGGGAACAGCCGCCCGGAGCACATGCAGACAATCTCTTAGTCTTCTCCCAAAGGTGCTTTATTTTTTTTCTCCAAGAGGCAACTGGACTTTCTTGTTTTTTTCTTTGAAGACGTTTCTCTCCTCATCCAAGAAGCTTCTTCAGTTCTGACAGGATGGGTGGGGAAGGGAAGGATTGATACTCCTTGCAGACAGCTGGTCATTTGCATCCTTTTTAGAGGGTCTTTGAGGCCACCTGGAAGTTTATTGATATCTTCAGTTGTCCCAGAGGTGCTTTTTTCAAGGGGCAACTGGACTTTCTGCTTTTTCTTTTGAAGACGTTTCGCTTCTCGTCCAAGAAGCTTCTTCGGCTCTGATTGGATGGTGGGGAACGGAAGGATTTATATTCCTTGCAGACAGCTGGTCATTGCATCTTTTTAGAGAGCCATTGAGGCCACTTGGAGGTTTATCTGTGTCTTCAAAGAAAAATACAAGTCCAGTTGCCTCCTGAAAAAGTACCTTTGGGACAACCATGACCCGGAAGACTGAGACTCTCCATAGACTCTTAGTCTTCCCCTTTCTCCAGAGAAGCCCCCGCGAAACCCCACCCAATCACGATTCTAGTCTCCACGTCTTGTCCACATTTTCGGAGGCGTTCAGTCTGCTGTTTCCTCCTACTGGCAACAAACTACAACCACATTTGAGGCCTGCATTTCACCGTCGTAAACACGAGTCTATTGCCAAGCGTCTGAATTTTGACTATAAAGGTGCTGCAACCGTCGTAAGTGTGAAAATGAGCCTGTTTGAGTGCCGTCGTAACTTCGAATTGTTGTAAGTCGAGAACTAGCTTCTTCCTATTGCAGCAGACCACAAAACCCCAGTCCCTGAGCAGCAGATTTCTGCTGGCTGGGGATGATGGGAGTTCCATTCCTGCCCCAATTTGGGTAAGTAATTGCTTCAAGAAAATCTGAGCTGCCGAGAAGCTGTGGAGCCCGTCAGCCCTTGTTAGTTCTGCAAAATCCCTTTCTTTGAACGCTGATCGTTCTCCTATACTTTTTTTAAAATTTATGGAAGGCTAAACAAATCGTCCTGGCAAGGAGAGAGGCATGGAATAATCAGCAGTGGACCTGTGTGACGGAGATAACATTTGAGCTGTTCCTTCCAGCGAGCTGCATAATTTACGGCGTGCATAAAGAGCAATTCTTTTTTGGGTTTAGTTTTATCCATTTCCGGGGCTGAATTTTTTTTTGCCTGTCAGAAAATGGTGGACGAGGAGAAGAATGAAAAGCAGACGCTTCAAAACTCCTGTGTGGTCCGCAGGCTGCCTGCAGAGCTGGCAGCAGAATCGGACGGTGGAGAAGAACATGGGCCAGTCCTGGAATCTGGGGAGGAGGACTCGGACGATGGTCATGCGTCCGATACAGAGATGGAGCCAGGGCCATCTGGGAGTTATATACCAGATTCCGGAGCCTCCAGAATCTGACATCAGCGAGGCAGAGGAGCAGGGGGAGCCTGTTCCCAGTGCGCACATGCGCAGAGCTGCCAGAAGGCAAAAACAGTTAAGACAAAAGGGGCGACTCAGGAATAAGGCTTGGAGGTGATTGGCCCCTCCCATAAGACCTGAAGGAGGAGCAAAGGGACAGGAGCCTTTGCAGGAAGCAACTTTGTTCGTTTGCAGGATGCAAATGACCAGCTGGGTCTGCAAGGAGTATAAATCCTTCCCTTCCACACCATCCAGTCAGAGCTGAAGAAGCTTCTTGGATGCGAAATAAGCAAAATGTCTTCAAAATAAGCAAAGTATCTTCCCTTTCCGTTGGCGACTCTAAAAAAGACCATAGACCTAATTTATGAGTTGACATTCAGCCTTGATAACATTTTGCAACACTTAATTGTGGGCCTCTTCCCCCTTTGTGTGTCCTCAGAGGAAGAACATCCACATCAACGACAATGTCTTGCAAGCAGCATTCGAATCCGGCGTCCAGAAAGCTGTTTCCTGCTTATCCACCTGCATATTTCCAGACAAGACCACCTACCCTATTGATGAGACCATGGTAAGGGCGATAAATCAAATCCCCTTTTCTCCATTTACAGGTAGTCCCCGGCTTACAGCCACCGTGGAGCCTGATATTTCCATTGCTAAGTGAGGCAGTTCTTCAGTGAGTCTTGCCCCCCATTTTACCACCTTTCTTTTCCCCGGTCGTTAAGTGAATCGCTGCAGTTTTTAAAGGTAGGGATGCGGTTGTTAAATTAATCTTGCTTCCCCCGTTGACTTGGCTTGTCAGAAGGTCGCAAAAGGGGATACGTACGTCCCCGGGGCACTACGGCCATCATAAATATGAGCTGGTTGACCATAGGGATGCTGCAGTGGTTGTAAGTCTGAAACGTTCAGATTTTCATCCCCTGGAGACGTGCTGTGGGATATTATGAGTTGCAAGCAACCAAGATATATGGGAGTTTTTCTTCTCCTATTTCTCACCATTTGGCTGAAGTGGTATAGAGCCAGAGCAGGGGGTTGGACTAGAGGACCTCCATAGTCCCTTCCAAATCTGTTTCTCTGTTAATTAGTGTAACGACTTGCCTCCGGAAGTTGTGGCTGCTCCATCGCTAGAGCTTTTCCAGAAGAGAGTGGGCAGCCAGGATGGTATTGAGCCGGAACAAGAGGTTGGACTAGAACAGGGGTCGCCAAACCTTTGGACCTCAGGGACCACCAAACTCATAATTTTAAATCCCGGGGACCACTAATATGAATTTTGACTGACGGTGGCTTGCTGACATTGGTGGGAGAGAGAGAGAGAGAGAGAGAGAGAGAAAGAGAGAGAGAGAGAGAGAGAGACAGAGAGAGATCTTATCTAACCTCCCTCCCTCCCTCCCTCTCTCTCTTTCTCTCTCTCTCTCCCTCCCTCCCTCACACAAACACACACACACACACAGGCAGGGTGGGATTCAAATTTCTTAACCGGTTCTGTGGGCATGGCCCTAATTTGTGGGTGTGGCTTGGTGGTCATGTGACTGGCTGGACATGGCTGGTATGTAAATATTATAAATATTTATGGAAATATTGATTTTTTTTTATTTAAAAAAAGAGCAAATTTTACCCCAAATCAGGCAAAGTAGGCAGGCAGATTGAGTTGCTCACAGAAGCACAGATTCACTCAGAGATCTATCTTTCTGCCATCGGCTACCCGAGTCTGCACTGAATAGAAGCTTCAGGCTCAGCTCTGCTTTTGGATTAGTTAGAAAGCAAGAAATCCAACAATTTCCTGCTTTCTAGCTAATCTAAATCTCCCGGCACAGCAGAACAGCTGATGGTTGGGAAGAAAGAAAAAGGAAAAAACAGCAACTTAGCAGGCAAGTTTGCCAGGTAAGGAGAGAGTGGGCGGGGAAGGTTCCCGTGGCCCATGTGGGTGGCGCAGCCTTGTGTTTCTGCGCAGCCTGGATTAATTGCTTTTGTGGGGGGGTGCTCTGGGGGTGCCATTTCTCTGCAGACCACCAAAATTTTCTCGTGGACCGCAGCCCACCAGTTGGCGACCCCTGGACTAGATGACCTCCAAGATCCTTTCCCAGTCTTTGTTATTCCGGGGGCAGAGTCAGCTGGAACCTTATCCTTTTTAAATGTATCTCTAGGGCAGTTTTTCTTGATCTCAGCAACTTTAAGACAGGTGGACCTCAAGTCCCAGAATCCCCCAGCGAAGCAGGGGAATTCTGGGATTTGAAGGGCTGGCTGGGGAATTCTGGGAATTGAAGTCCACCTATCTTAAAGTTGCTGAGATAGAGACGCCCTGCTCTAAACGACCCTTAATGTTTCTCTGTGTCATAGAATATATGCAGGTATATGCCTAATTTTTTTTATTTATTTGTTTGTTTATATTTTTGTCACGTTCATATAGCATCTATTGGAAGTGTTAACCCTTGGAGAGCTGCATGCAACAAAACTTCATGTCAATGCATGCCGCTTAATGTGCATTTAAAGTGACAACCAAGTTATTCTAAGTCTAATTTCTTTCTCCCATGTTCCTTCTAACCCTAAATTTGGAGTTTGGCCCAGGTCTCACTCTTCTCCATCATCTTTGGTCTTTCTGCTGGAACCTGGAGCTCTCTATGTCCTGCCCAGAGGTGGCCTTCAGAGGAGAACCGGAATGCTCCATTTTCAGAACTTCCGCGTGTCGCTTGGGCTTCCTAACGTGCAAAAATTTCCCTTCCAGATTCACAACGGCCCTCCGCACAGCTCCAACTTCGGGTATGCGTACGCCAAAAGAATGATCGATGTGCAGAACAGGTAATCCTGATCATCCCCTAAGAGTTCTAGGACCGGTCAGGAAATTGTAGTGGCATAACTGAAAGTTAGAACTGGGATGGAATCGGAGAGGGGGAAAATAATGGAATACACTTCTTTAATAATAAGATGATGTAAGAAAAAGAAAGGAAAGTAGAAGTTGAATGAAGGTGATATTAAGTATATTTGAATAACATCAGGATTGGCATAAAAGAACTAATACAATGAAATGGTCAGGATTCCGGCAGTTCCCCCCCATTTAAATCATGAATCTCGAGCCAAACTTCTAAAACTTCAAAAGGATTTATTGGGAGTTAACATGCCGGCACTGTCTGGGTGTAGCCAATTCTGAGGCACATCACTCATTGTCACCCTTGACCCTGGTTTCCCCCCCACCCACTGCGTGTATCGTAATTCATATTCTCCAATGGGACACCTCCATAGCCCAGAGTCATCAATCGTGCTCTCCAGTTAGAATTTTGCACAGCAGAAACTTCAGTGACCTAGTTACTATCTTTGAAAACATTTATGGAATGCGCGTTCGGTTTGCAAGCTGCCACACTGCTCCCCCTCCCTTTCTGTTATGGCCACTCTAAAAAGACCAGAGAAATATTTTAGGAGTTGACACCCAATTCCTTTTCTTCTCCCAGGGCATACTTCGAACAGCACGGCTGCCACTTCACGGCTGCCATCCCCACGAACATCTTCGGGCCCCACGACAACTTCAGCATCGAGAACGGCCACGTCCTGCCGGGCCTGATCCACAAAGTGTACCTGGCCAAGAGTGAGTGACAGGTGGGGGGATGGGGTGGGGGGGGCGAGCGTCCCTTGTCCTAACCCTCGAACACAAAATAATTTGTGACAGTCAGTTTCATGTAGTGGTTCAAGCTCAGAGGTAAAACCCAGGAGGTGGTGAGTTTTAGTCCCACTTTAAGCCTGAAAGATGGCTAAGGAGACTCTGGGCCAATCGCCAGGAGACTGGGAGTTCTAGTCCCGGTTTTGGCTTGAAAGCTGGCTGGGTGACTTTGGGCCAGTCACCAGGAGACAGTGAGTTCTAGTCCTGCCTTAGGCATGGAAGCCATCAAGGTGACTTTGGGCCAATCACCAGGTGACTGTGAGTTCTAGTTCCATCTTTGGCATGAAAACCTCCCGGGTGACTTTGAGCCAATCAGCAGGAAATTCTGAGTTCTAGTCACTCCTTCAGCATGAAAACTAATTGGGTGACTTTAAGCCAGTCTCTCTCTTTTTCTCTCTCACCCCAACCCACCTAACGGGGTTGTCGTTTTTGGCAAAAATAGCAAAAGGAAGGTGTGTTGGCTATGTTCGCCACATTGAGTTATTTGTAAAAAAGGTGAGATGCCAATAAAAATAATAATAGAATAGAATAGAGTAGAATTCTTTATTGTCCAAGTGTGATTGGACACACAAGGGATTTGTCTTGGTGCAAATGCTCTCAGTGCACATAAAAGAAAGACATTCGTCAAGAGTCATCAGGTGCAACACTTAATGATAGTCATAGGGTACAATAAGCAATCAAATGATACTAGGAAACAGTCAATAAAAATTGTTAGGATAAAAGTGACAAAGTTACAGTCACAAGTGGGAGAGGATGGGCGATAAGGAGTGAGGAGAAGATGAATAGTAATAGTGCAGACTTTGTAAATAGTTGGACAGTGTTGAGGGAATTATTTGTTTAGCAGAGTGATGGCGTTGGGGAAAAACTGTTCTTGTGTCTAATTGTTCTGGTGTGCAGTGCTCTATAAAGAGAAGAAGAGAACAGAAGAGACAAAGAGAAGAAGAGAAAAGAATAATAAAAGAGAAGAATAGAATAGAATGGAATGGAATAATAAAATACAGAATGGAATGGAGTGGAGTAGAATAGAAATAAGAATTAGGAAGAGGAGAGGAGAGGAGGAGAGAAGAGAAGAGAAAAGAGAAGAGAAGAGAAGAGAAGAGAAGAGAAGAATGGAATAGAATAAGGAAAGAATAGAATAGAATGGAATTGAATGGAATGGAATGGAATGGAATGGAATAATAAAATACAGAATGGAATGGATTGGAATGGAGTAGAATAGAAATAAGAATTAGGAAGAGAATAGAAGAATAGAATGGAATAGAATAAGGAAAGAATAGAAATAGAAATAGAAATAGAAATAGAATAGAATAGAATAGAATAGAATAGAACAGAATAGAATAGAATAGAATAGAATAGAATATTGTTTATTGGCCAAGTGTGATTGGACACAGAAGGAATTTGTCTTTGGTGCAAATGCTCTCAGTGTACATAAAAGAAAAGATACATTCGTCAAGAGTCAAGAATCATCAGGTACAACACTTAATGATAGTCATAGGGTACAATAAGCAATCAAATCCTACTAGGAAACAGTCAATATAAATCGTAAGGAGACAAGTGACAAAGTTACAGCCATACAGTCACAAGTGGGAGGAGATGATGGGTGATAAGGAGGGATGAGAAGGTTAATAGCGATAGTAGTGCAGACTTTGTAAATAGTTAGACAGTATTGAGGAAATTGCAGAATAATAACAGAATAACTGAGTGGGAAGGGCCCTTGGAGGCCTTCTAGTCCAACCCCTGCTCAGGCAATAAAGAAAAATAAATAAACAGAGAGCTCCTGCGATTTGGCTGAACGGGAGACGTGGCAGGGGAGGGGGTGCCTTTTAACAGAGGGGCTCCCGGGGCATTCCCCACCACCTCTGCGGCTTAAGGGAAGGAAAGCGATCGATCCGAAGAGAGCAGCTCTCCAAGATTCCTGGCTCCGTCTGTCTTCCTCCCTCCTCCCCCTTCGGGCAATCAAGAATCATCAATAAATCAGTGGCTGCCTTGGAGACGTGGCTGGTGCAGACGGGGGTCCTGGCGGACGCTCTGTCTGAGCGAGCAGCCCGGCTTAAGCGCTGAGCCCTCCCCTCTGCTCCCGTCGGGGCCGAAGCTGACACAGACGCTGCCAAAGGCCTCCTTGCGCTCTCGGAGGCCAAGTTGGGCTATATGCAGGCTTTGGAATTGGGGCAGGGGGAGAGCGACCCCTCTCTGCTGTCCCTAGAAGGGCCCAGCCTTCCAGGGGGGCTCGGGCGGGGGGGGTGGGGGGTTGGAGGAGAGAAACAAGACCTCTCAGAAATACAGGTGGTTAGTTCTGGGCTTACCGCCCTTCGCTTAGCGACGGTCAAGAGTTACAGCAGCACTGAAAGAAAAATGACTTGTGACTGGTTTCATTTCGTTTTGTTTGACTTTATTTTATTGTTTTATTTTTATCTTTATCTTTATTTTTATTTTATCATTATTATTATTATTATTTTATTTATTTTATTATTTTATTTTATTTTATTTATTTATTTTATTTTATTTTATTATTTATTTTATTTATTTTATTTTAATTCTATTTTAATTCTTTTATTTTAATTCTATTTTAATTCTTTTATTTTATTATTATATTTTATTTATATTATTATCTTATGTTTCTATTTATTTTATTTTATTATTTTATTTATATTATTTTAATTCTATTTTAATTAGTTTATTTTATTATTATATTTTATTTATATTATTTTAATTCTTTTATTTAATTATATTTTATATATATTATCTTGTTACGATTTATTTTATTTTATTATTTTATTTTATTTATTTTAATTCTATTTTAATTAGTTTATTTTATTATTATATTTTATTTATATTATTATCTTATGTTTCTATTTATTTTATTTTATTATTTTATTTTATTTATTTTATTTTAATTCTATTTTAATTATCTTATTTTATTATTATATTTTATTTATATTTAATTCTTTTATTTAATTATTATATTTTATTTATATTACTATCTTATGTTACTATTTTTTATTTTATTATTTTATTTATTTGATTTTAATTCTATTTTAATTATTTGATTTTATTACATTTTATTTATACTATTATCATGTTACTATTTATTTTATTTTATTATTTTATTTATTTACAGGTAGTTCTCAACTTACAACCACTTGTTTAGTGACCACTTGCAGTTACAGCAGCACTTAATGACCTTTGCAGCCTCCCCATGATCACATGATCAAAATCCAGAGGCTTGGCAGCTGACTCATATTTATGACGGTCACAATGTCCCGGAGTCACATGATCTCCTTTCGGCTCATTCTGACCAGCCATGTGGAAGCCAGATTCACTTAACAACCATGTGAAAAATTTAACAATTGGGGTGATTAATTTACTTCATCACTGTGGCAGGAAAGTTCATAAGTTGCATTTTTCAGCGCCACTGAAACTTAGAACGGTCACTAAATGGAATGTCATAAGTTGAGGACTAGTTGTGCTAAATCTATCTATATAAAAGCAAAATGCAACTCACACATCATCACAAAATCTCCAGAACCGTAAAGCCTACAAACTTGAAATTTGGCCCGTGTGTTCCTCTTGGCTTTTAGGGGCTCACTAAGAAAAGATTTTTCCAAATGACCATCAGAGCATTTCTTATATTATTATTATTATTATTAACACGCTCTGAGGCTAAGGACTTCTACTCCCCCTCCCCTTCTGAAAAGAAATCTGCTCCAAATGCAAAACACAAGCAGAGGAGAGGAGTTTCGGTTTCAGTTTAGCAAGCAGCTTTAGTACAGAACAGTTGAGCTAAGCCACGCCCAGGCTCCTTGCTGTCTCCTTGCTCGCACAGCAAATACTGCTTCAATTTCCAAACAGCCCTCAACTCTCTCACACACTGACAGGACACTAGCCAGATGAATACCGATGGATGCTGGTAGGCAGAGGCAGAAATATTTTCTCCTTATTTTCCTCCCCCAAAACTAAGCCCAACCACACAGTTTCGCAGCGAAGCATGGGCATCGCACTAGTGAGAAAATAAAATCACACCTCCAAGGAGGTTTATGGAAATGACCTGCAAAGGTGGAAATTTCTTGTAGGGAGAATCGAGGAAGGCAGGAGATGATGTATCTAACGGCCAAATTTCTCCGTGCTTTTCCTCCAGAAAACGGCACCAATGTCACCGTCTGGGGCACGGGAAAACCTCGGAGGCAGTTCATTTACTCTCTGGTAAGCCTAATCACCACACTGCATGTCAAGGAAAGGAGGGAGAAGCTCAAGTATGTTCAGTCTGGGGGTGACCAGTGCGAAACGTGGTTTCAAAGGGTTCCACGAAAGTTTGAGGTACAGCTTCTCCTCCCACCAATGACTAATGGAGGCTCTCCATTACTGTCGTGTTGACAAGCGCCCGGGAAATTGGGAGTTTAAATGGGTATAAAGATAAACGTACGATGGACGGTTGCAGGACCTGGGCCTGGCTAGTCTAGAGAAGAGAAGGACCAGGGGAGACACGAGAGCATCTTCCAATATTTGAGAGGCTGCCCCAGAGAGGAGGAAGGGGTCAAGCTATTCTCCAAAGCACCCGAAGGCCAGACAAGGTATAATGGCAACTGTTGGCAACTCTAAAAAGACCAGAGAGATATTTTATGAGTTAACTGAGAATCAGAGGTGGAAGGGACCTTGTAGGTCAGGGGTCTCAAACTCGCGGCCCGCGGGCCAATTGCGGCCGCAGGACAATATCCTGTGGCCCCCACCGTGATATGAAAGTATAATATTAGTGCGGCCCGCAGGGGGAATGGACCTCTGAAGGAAGTCCCGCCCACCGTTCCTCGTCGTGGCTTCTTCTCCACCCTGAACTTTAACAAGTCCAAGAACAGGTCCAGATCATCTTCAAGCCATAACTGAGGGTCTCAAGTGCCTCCTCTCTCAAGCCAAATGTGGCTCAGATATGTGAGAGGAAGCGTTGTCAAGTCTCTGGCAGCAAGGAGTAAGCTGGAGAAGCCATGTTCTGAGGAACTGTTCATGATCTTCATTCAATGTTCCATTCATGTGTTCAGGACAGTTCATGTATTGGAGAAATCATTAACTGTTGATGACATTTGAGGATATTTTTTTAACAACGTTTTTTGTGGAATCCCTTATGCGGCCCAGCCTCA
>NW_020716986.1:76914-110542 GCF_900518725.1 Notechis scutatus | reverse complement strand
AATAGAATAAGAACATGAATAGAATAAGAATAGGAATAGAATAAGAATACAAAAGAATTGATTAAACTAGGTTAGAATAAGAAAAGAATAGATTAGAATTGGTGTAGAATAAGAATAGGAATAGAAATAGAATAGAAATACAAAAGAATTGCTTAGACTAGAATAAGAGTAGATTAGAACATGAATAGAATAGGAATAGAATAAAAATACAAAAGAATTGATTAAACTAGAATAAGAAAACAATAGATTAGAATAGGAATAGAATAAGGAATAGAATAAGAATACAAAACAGTTGATTAAACTAGAATAAGAAAAGAGTAGATTAGAATATGAATAGAATAAGAATAGGAATAGAATAAAAATACAAAAGAATTGATTAAACTAGAATAAAAAAGAGTAGATTAGAATAGGAATAGAACAGGAATAGAATAAGAATACAAAAGAATTGATTAAACTAGACTACAATAAGAAAAGAGTAGATTAGAATTGGAGTAGAATAAGAATAGGAATAGACATAGAATAGAAATACAAAAGAATTGCTTAGACTAGAATAAGAAAAGGGTAGATTAGAATATGAATAGAATAAGAATAGGAATAGAATAGAAATACAAAAGAATTGATTAAACTAGAATAAGAAAAGAGTAGAATAAGTAGAATAGGAGTAGAATAAGAATAGGAATAGAATAAAAATACAAAAGAATTGCTTAGACTAGACTAGAATAAGAAAAGAATAGAATTGGAATAGGAATAGAATAGAGTTAGAAGGGACCTTGGAGGTCTTCTAGTCTAACACCCTGCTCAGGCAGGAAACGCTATATACCCTTTCAGACCAATGGTTGTTTTTTCAGTGTCGTAGTATTGGTCATTAGACAAACCGCTGTAAGCCGAGGACTTGCCTGTACACACACACACACACACACACACACACACACGTCTACAAAGCGCCAGAGACCTTGTGATGGCAGGAATCCAGAAGGGACCGATCCACTGCTTGAGCTTCAGCGAGGAAGCGCTCATCAGCCGTATCCATCTCGAAAGGCACTTTTGCGAGGCCGGCTGGGTCTAGGGCAGCAGCTGCGGGCTCAGGATTGGGAGCGGGAGTTGGGGAGGCCTTTTGGGTGAGCCAGCCAAAAAACCCAGAGGAGGGGGCAACGACCAGAAGCAGGGGGAGAGGGAAAATGAGGGCCCAGCTGTGAACGGGCAGCATCTTCCGAAGGCGCCTGCAAGGAAAGAAAAGAATAAAAAGCATTTTGTACCCATGAAAGAGAGTATTCGTAGCTGAGGGTTGAACCCCGGGGTCCTTGGTGCTCTCTGAGCTGGGTGGTTTCCTTGCAGACGTTTCATGACCCAACTAGGTAACACCATCAGGGCTAGAAGGAAGAGATGTTTATGGAATAGAGAAGAGGAGGAGGAAGAAGAGGAGGAGGACTGTGGGGTCCTTGGTGCTTTCTGAGCTTGGTGATTTTCTTGCGGAAGTTTCATGACCCAGCTAGGTAACATCATCAGTGCTGGCAGGCAGTGGGGTTTGCAGAGAGGAGGAAGAAAAGGAAAGGAAAGGAAAGGAAAGGAAGGGAAGGGAAGGGAAAGGAAGGGAAGGGAAAGGAAGGGAAGGGAAGGGAAGGGAAGGAAAGGAAAGGAAGGGAAAGGAAAAGAAAGGAAAGGAGAGGAGAGGAAAGGAAAGGAAGGGAAGGAAAGGAATGGAAAAGGAAAGGAAAGGAAAGGAAAGGAAAGGAAGGGAAGGGAAGGGAAGGGAAAGGAAGGGGAAGGGAAAGGAAAGGAAGGGAAGGGAAGGGAAAGGAAGGGAAAGGAGAGGAGAGGAAAGGAAGGAATGGAAAAGGAAAGGAAAGGAAAGGAAAGGAAAGGAAGGGAGAGGAGAGGAGAGGAAAGGAAAGGAAGGGAAAGAAACAAAAAAAAATGCATTTCTCCATGCAATTCGTTGCCCCAAAGCAACCACACACCTCCACTTCACGGGTTAACGGAAGAGATATCCCACTGGGACCTCATCGCTGTTTCATATTTTTTTTTAAAAAAATAATAAATTTAAGAAATAATAATAAAAAAAACCCCAAAGTTCTCCACCAACTTAGTCAAGCTGCAGTTCCCATCAACAGATCTCGAGGCTTCATAGCAGATGTTTCAATTTGACAACCTTGCAAAAGAAATTGTGATGCAATGCAGGGAGATCTGCCTGGGAGATTCCGCCCCCCCGCCCAGTAGTTGGAGAACCTACTTGATTACAGAAGATCCACAAATACACCCTGAAGCAAGGATGGCGACATGAATACACCTTGGTGACACGAAGACTTGTGGACTTCAACTCCCAGAGTTCCCATGGGAACTGGCTGGGGAACTCTGGGAGTTGAAGTCCAGAATTTTTTTTTATTTTTCAACCTAAACATACATATTTTGTGGACAGTGTATTGACTGGGTCAAGTCTTTTTTAAACAACAGTAACAATAATAAGTAGAGACATTCAAATTTCTAGGTTCTATCATATCACATGACCTAAAATGGACTCCTAACATCGAAAACATCATCAAAAAAGCAGAACAAAGCTTTGTTCTTTCTGTGCCAACTCAGGAAGCTGCCCAAGGAGCTGCTGATCCAGTTCTACAGAGGAATGATGGAGTCTTGTCATTTGCACCTCTATAACTGTCTGGTTTGTGCTGCAACCCAACAGGACAGACACAGACTCCAGAGGGTAATTAGGACTGCAGAAAAAACAACCTGCCTTCCATGGAGGACCTGTATATCCTGCACGAGTCAAAAAGAGGGCTGTGAAAATATCTACAGACCCCTCACATCCTGGACATAAAGTGTTTCAACTCCTTCCCTCAAAACGACGCTATAGAGCACTGCACACCAGAACAACTAGACACAAGGACAGTTTTTTCCCCAATGCCATCCCTCTGCTAAACAAATAATTCCCTCAACACTGTCCAACCGTTTACAAAGACTGCATTACTATTCATCTTCTCATCATTCCTTATCACCCATCCCCTCCCACTTATGACTGTATGACTGTAACTTTGTCGCTTGTATCCTTACGATTTATAAGGACTGTTTCCTAGTATGATTTGATTGCTTATTTGTACCCTGTGACTATCATTAAGTGTTGTACCTGATGATTCTTGACTCTTGATGAATGTATCTTTTCTTTTATGTACACTGAGAGCATTTGCACCAAGACAAATTCCTTGTGTGTCCAATCACACTTGGCCAATAAAGAATTATATTCTATTCTATAATACAAATAAGTATCTTCCAACTTCAACAATGCTAGTCTCTTTTCATAATCCATTTATCATTTTCCCATTAATTCATTGAAACGTAAACATTTCTTTGCGACCTATATTTGTAATTCCCTAAATACTATTACTTAATATTTGTAAAGAATTACTCATTATTCCACCATAACTTCAATATTCCAAATCTGTAGGATTACTAATAAGGCCAAATATTAACAATATTTAATCATTCCCGGGAGCATATCTCAAAATCCCACACAATTTCTAGTCAATATGTTAAATACACAATATACTTTAAAACACTATTAATATATTAATAGATGGGAATTTAGGATTAGGTAATTAAACTGTATTATTATTAAAAGTCCACAGTCTTAAAATGATCAAGGTGGGACACCCATACCTTAAAGGGAACAATCTGCTCCACTTGCCACCATCAATTAGCATTCCAAGATAGACTGCCATGGAGCACAGAAGCTCTACTTTAAGGAGGTTTTAAGAACTCCAGACCCTTTCGCTGCCCGTTATTTATTTATATATTACAAGTTTGAACAAGCAAACTAAGAACAAGAAACCGTGGCAGGCACAGTAGGTGCATTAGTGCAATTACGCATGGCCCCTTAGGGATCTCTTCAAAAAGGAAGTGAGGTGCACAGAAGTTAATTTAGAATGAAAACTGTGGAAATAAGTGGCTGAGAGAACTGAATCGGGAAAGATATTCCAAACTTTTGTTAGGAAAAAAACTCACTTCCTTTTTTGCATGGCTAACATTTTCCCTAAGCCAGTTTTTAAGAACTCCTGGTCATAAGCAATATAGCAATTATTGCTTTGCATTTTAAAACTTACAAGGACGCCTCTCTTTAACAAAGGCCTTTATCGGCCAAAGAGCCTCATTTGTGTTGTATTGTCATACATCAGCTTCTTACATTCCATGCTGTCTTCTTTGAAACCTTAAGCCCGCTTCTAGAACAGAAGAACGCAGGGGAAGGGACCCGAGAGGTCTTCTAGTCAAACCCCGCCAGGCAGGAGACCCTATACCATTTCAGACAGTAGTTCAATTCAATCAGAATAGACTTGGAAGGGACCTCAGAGATCTTCTAGTCCAACCCGCTGCTCAGGCAGGACACGCTATACCGTTTCAGACAAATGGTGGTCCAATCTCTTCTTAAAAGTTTCCGGCGTTAGAGCACCCACAACTTCGTGGGGCAAATGCTCCTTTTGGAGGGAAGTCTACTGCTCATTCTAAGCAAGGAAAACTGAAAAGGAGATCCTCAGTCATCCTAGGTTAGGCCCCCAAAGGTGGTTCCCCACCCCCCAGTTTTTAGGAAGTCCAGTTGCCTCTTGAAAAAGCCCCTTTGGGGAAAAAAAAAACTGAAAAGCTGCCTTCCTTGCTCTTGCTGACTTCGCAGAGGTCCCCAAACTTGGCACCTTTAAGACTTGTGGACTTCAACTTCCAGAATTCTCCAGCCAGCACAGTTGAAGTCCACAAGTCTTAAAGGTGCCAAGATTGGAGACCTTTGTCCTAAAGGCCACACCTGAGACTTGCTTTTGCAACCTTTCCCCTAAATGTTTTTTTAACCACATATCTCCTTGTGGTACCCCATCCATAGACGAACTATGCTGGCTGGAGAATTCGGGGAGTCTAAGTCCAGCAGTCTTAAAGTAGCCAAGTTTGGAGGCCTCTTGTCCTAAAGGCCACACCGGAGACTGGCTTTTGCAAACTGCCATTCCCTTTTCCCTAAATGCTTTTTAACCGTTAGATCTCCTCGTGGTCCCCCATCCATAGACCAGCAGAGCTCGGCTTCGCCAAACGAGCCAAAAGTCGGGCAGGTGCAAAGGGAAAAATAAAACCTCCTCGGAGAGCGGGAGCCCAAGCAAGGCGACGCACCCGGAACCTACCGAACGACCCTCCAATTGCCCACAGACGAACTTCGCACACAACGCCGAGCGAAGCCCCCGCCCCCACCCCGTGGGTGGCTTTTTAAAAAACCCGCCGCGTGACGTCACGGGCGTTTAGCCAATCGCCGCCGCGCCTCGCCGCCGCGCCTTCGAAAAGGGGCGCGGCGGATCCGCCCTCCCCCTCAGAGCGAGGTTCCCGAGCGGAGCCGAGCGGGGATTGGCCGTCGGGCGCGTCGGGGGGGGCGTGGCCTGGGGGGCGTGGCCGGTGCCAAAGGCAGGGGCCTCCAGCGGATCCGGCAGAAGAGCCATGGAGGCGCCGCTGCGGGAGGTGCGCGTGGGCTTCATCGGCGCGGGGCGCATGGCCAGCGCCGTGGCCCGGGCGATGCTGCTGGCAGGTAGGAAAGGGCCCCGAGGGACGCGGCGGGGGCCGCCTTGGGCACGCACGGAGACCCCCCCACCCCTTCCCAGGTGGAAGAGCCGGCGGGGGGGCTGCACCCCACCTTGAGGGGCTCAGACGCAAAGGGGGGGGCGGAGTAGAGAGGCGGTGGGGCGCAGGAGGGGGAGGGACTCTGGTGCCTAAGAAGGAGTCCCTTATTGGGAGGGGCCCCAAGAGGGATCCATTCTTTTGTGGCCTTCCTTCTTTAGATGGGCTCCCTTTGAAGAATGGGCTCCCTTCTTTAGAGAGATCCCTAAAATGGGTCCCTTATTTAGAGGGATCCCTAAAACGGGTTCCTTATTTAGAGGGATCCCTAAAACGGGTCCCTTATTTTATTTATTTTGTATGAAATTAAAATAAAAAAAAGATTTTAGGTTTGAAACTTTTCGCCCAAATCTAATCGAAGTACACTCTTAAAAAAAAAAATTAAACAGCACGAAATAATAGGTTTGGAGTATTTACATTCTCTTTGGACGTGCCTAAAATGCAAGTGGAATTACCAGAAGAAAAATATAGTTGGTCCTCGACTTACGACAATCATTGAGCCCCAAAATTGACATTGCTAAGTGAGAAATGTGTTCAATTTCCCTTGTTTTATGACTTTTCTCCCCACATTTGTGAAGTGAATCATTGCAGTTATTAAATTAGTAATACAGTTAAGTGAATCTGACTTTATTTATTTATTTATTACTTATGACTGATCACGTCACCATGGGGATGCTGCAACGGTTGTCGGTGTGAAACATGGTCATGTCCCCTTTTTTCAGTGCTGTTGTAACTTTTTTTAAAAAAAATTTTTTTAAAAAATTATTGAAATTCAAAATATTAAAAAGTTTACAAAAATTTCTATAATAGAAGATGTATCAATACCTTTCAACATCGTTTTCTTGACAGTACAATAAGTACAGTACATACAATTAATACTTGACATTTATAGTATTAGTAATGCTAATTTCACAGTGCCTTAATATTAATCAAAAAGTAATCAAAAAGTATATATATGTGCAGGTCTTGGCGTGTTCGGGTCTTTTCCCGTGTAAGATTGAGAGCATCTTGGCAACGTTTCGACAAGGTCCCACTCGCCATCTTCAGGCTGGTGCTTTCGGGTTCGTGCTTGTGAGAGCAAAGCGTGATTGGAGGTGCCCTCTATATATACTGGTGGGGAGGTTGGCTGTGTTGTCATTTCTTGATTGGTTGATGGAGTTGATGTTTGCAGATTGGCTGGCTTTTTCGTAAGAACATGTGTGGCTGAGGAGATTACAGCACAAGACCCAGAATGTCACAACAATAGAACTCAGAAGGTCATCACACAGCCCATTACCCAGCTCGTTACAACACAGGAGGCTGATAGACACACAGCCAATACTTCAGCCACACATGTTTTTACGAAAAAGCCAACCAATCAGCAAACATCAACTCCACCAACCAATCAAGAAATGACAACACAGCCGACCTCCCCACTGGTGTATATAGGGAGACAGCAGCTCCGATCACGCTTTGCTCGCACAAGCACGAAGCTGAAAGCACCAGCCTGAAGATGGCGAGTGGGACCTCGTCGAAACATTGCCAAGATGCTCTCAATCTTACAAGGGAAAAGACCCGAACATGCCAAGACCTGCATACCTGTACCCGTGAAAATCTTTCGGCACATTATATATATAACAGAACACACCTCCAGCCAATCAGAACACGACCAACCCCCCAACCAATCAGAACACAGCCAAACCCCCAACCAATTAGAATACACCCCCACCCAATCAGAACACAGCCAAGCCCCCACCCAATCAAGTCACACCCCCACTAGCAGTTAAAAGGAAGAAGCAGCTGCAAGCTCACATCACTCTGAGAAGCACAGAGCCAAAGACACAAGCCTGAAGATGATGAATGAGACTTCATCGAAACGTTGCCTAGATACTTCCAATCTTACGCGGGAGAAAACCCGAATAACCAAAGATCTATCTATCTATCTATCTATCTATCTATCTATCTATCTATCTATCTATCTATCTATCTATATACACATACATACACACACACACACACACGTGTATATATATATATACATACACGTATGTATGTATGTATGTATGTATGTATGTATGTATATGTATGTATAGATGGTTCAAAGAAGAAAAAGAATATATTAACACTAAGTACATCTTTTTATCTAAAAAAGGTCAGAGATAAATCTATATAATTATAGTCTGTACTATGCTCTATATTCCATAGCCATAAGAGGAGATACCCATGATGGCGAACCTATGGCACGCGTGCCACAGGTGGCATGCAGAGCCATTTGTGGCAGCACGTGAGCTGCAGGCAAACTTACCTCACTGCGCATGCGCGTGCCTCACAACTGATTTTTGGTTGGTTTGAGGCCGTTTTCGGCCCCCCAGAGGCTTTTGGCAGGCCGAAAACTAGGCCCGTTTCGTCACTTCCAGTTTTTCCAAAAATACCAGAAGTGACAAAACGGGGCTAGTTTTCGGCCTGCAGAAGCCTTCCTCAAGTCTCTGGGAGGCCGAAAAAGGCCTCAAACCAGCCGAAAATCAGCTGTGAGGTGCAGGTAAGGGGGCAGCGGTGGGTGGGTGGGGATTGTGCACATTGCCTCCTGGGTGCTGCCACCGAGCGTGTAAGCGCGCACATAATTTTTGGCACAAGAGCCCAGAAAGGTTAGCCACCACTGTTATATACATTTTTAGCTATACAATATAAGTATAACTACATAAATATTACAAATCTAAACATGAATATTTATATAAATCTCCATTCTCTGACAGTTTCTCAATTTCAACGTTTCTCGTTGATCCTACCTACATACCAATATGCCTCTTTTGGCCTATATATATCCTGTTTTACTGTCTACCCATTGATACCAAATGTTCCAGATTGAGTAATATTCTGAGTCTTCTTTGTCCTTTAATTTCATCGTGAGTCTATCCATCTCTGCACATTCCAAGATTTTACCAATGAGGACTTCATCTGATGGAGTGGTAGACATCTTCCAAGCCTGAGCTAGCACAATTCTTGCCACCGTTATATGTATAATCAGACATCGGATCTTTGGGGGGTATTTAGTTTTAATGATTCCCAGGAAAAATAATTCCGGCTTCCACTAAATGAACCAGTGAAACAGATGCTGATAACCCCGTATTGCTTTTAAATTAATTTTCTTTTCTTCCATAAAAAACACTGGGGGGGGGGGTCATTACTGTGACCCAATGACTCATGACCATTTTTCACACTTATGACAATTATACCTTCCCCGTGATCATGTCAATAAAATCCAGACACTTGGCAACTGGTTCATGCTTACGACGGTCTCAGTGTCCCGTCATCCCCTTTTGCGACTTTCTGACCAGCCAAGTCAATGGGGGAGCTTCAGATTTGCTTAACAACCGGGTTACTAACTAATCAACTGCAGTGAATCACTTAACGGAGGCAAGAACGGTCGTAAAATGGGACAAAACTTCACAAATTCTCACTTAGCAGTTTAAATTTGAGGCTCAGTTGTGGTTGTGGTTCTAATCCGGTCGTGAGATGACTAGGGACTGAATGACTGAGATGAGGGAATCCTGGTCCAGGAAAAGCTGTGACTGGCACGCAACATGAAATTGTGCGAAGGCCCTCCTGGCCCTGAGTGCCACCTGTTTCTCCAACAGGACTTAATCGTCTCCTTTTAATGACCCCATAATCCCTTGCATTGAGGTGGAGTCTGGGCAACTGAATGGAGTTAGCCGAGTTTTTTTAATGGCCAGATGCCCTTCCTGTTTCCAGGGTGGAGTCATATTCGGCAGGTATATTCTCCTTGTGTTCAGAGAGAGAAATATCTGTCTCTACCTAGGATTGAACTCACTCTCCAATGGGAGTTAATACTTTATGCGAATGTTAATTAAGTCCAGAAGGCAAGATAGAGGGGGGGGTCTCTCGAGGAAGAGTACTATTTCTCTGGAATCTGCTCTTCAGGATCGACTGTCCTGCAGCGTCCTGAGGCCTTATCCTTGCGAGACAATCCAGAAGGACGTGGAAGCCGCTGGCACCCCAAAGTGGTGGGCATTCAAGCGGAAGCCACGAAGAGAGGCCTCCCCGGCTCGTGTCCCGATAGAAAACATCCCACCAGACAGAAAAGTCTATTTGAGTTTCAGAGACACCTTGGAAGCCAGGCTCAAGCGGAACCCGCGGATAGGTTTAATCCTGCGAATCCTAGAGATGGTTCGCCATCGCGGTCTGGAGTGCCTTGGCCAAAAACGGAATATTGGAGATCAGATGGTAACTGTCCAATCTCAAGGGTTTCGTGGGTTAGAACAGAGGTCTCCAACCTTGGCAACTTTAAGACTGGTGGACTTCAACTCCCAGGATTCCCAGCGACAGAATTCCCAGCAATGCTGGCTGGAGAATTCTGGGAGTTGAAGTCCACCATTCTTAAAATGGCCAAGGTTGCAGACCCCTGCTTTAAACCACAAGCTTCACATATTCATGTAGCCAGGATTTGCAAAGCATGATTTAATAATGCCAGGGAGCCATTTTAAGATAGATTGACTTCAACTCCCAGAATCCCCAGCTACGGAATTCCCAGCAATGCTGGCTGGAGAATTCTGGGAGTTGAAGTCCACCAGTCCTAAAGTTGCTAAGTTTTGGGACCTCTGCTTTAAACCGCAAGCTTCACATATTCATGTAGCCAGGATTTGCAAAGCGTGATTTAATAATGCCAGGGAACCATTTTAAGATAGATTGACTTCAACTCCCAGAATCCCCAGCTACGGAATTCCCAGCAATGCTGGCTGGAGAATTCTGGGAGTTGAAGTCCACCAGTCTTAAAGTTGCCAAGGTTGGGGATCCCTGGGTTAGAAGATTAACCACCGCAAGTTTGGAAAGCTGGAGGTTGAAGGAACCTCTTTCAGACATATTAACCTTCCTCGAGGCTAGGGTTGCTGAACCGTGGACATTTTAAGAGGTCTGGACTTCGACCCTCAGAATTTTTTAAGACTTCAGTCTTAAATTGCCATGGTTGAGAGACGACAGCTGTGCACCCTGCTGACGTCAATCAGCAGGCCCGTTTTCTGAAGGTTTCTGTTCCTAATGGTGTAGAACCAATGGATTTGCTTCTCCTCCTCCTCCTTTCTTTCTCCTTCCACCTCCACCTTCCTCCCCTTCCTCACCAAACCCCTGATGATTTTCCCTACTTGGATCATGAAACATCTGCAATAAACCAACCAAGTTCAGAGAGCACTAAGGATCTCACAACCCAAACCTTGAACTGCAAACCTTCTTCTCCTTCTTCTCCTTCTTCTCCTCCTCCTTCTCCTTCTCCTTCTCCTCCTCCTCCTCCCCCTGCTTCTCCTTCTCCTTCTCTTCCTCCTCCAAAACTAAAAGAACTCAGTCCAGTTACCTTTTGAGAAAAGAACCTTTGACAATTGGAATTGGATTTTCTCAGCTTGACCTTCATCCAACTTACGAGGCCTAGCAAGAAACCTGGACTCTGCTCTTCATCGGAGTTGGTGGGGCGTCCTGCCCAGCCTTATTAAATATTTAGGTTTTAGGGGATGTATAGCTTTAAAGTCAACTTCTCGTAGCTTTATTCCCCTGTTGGGAATCTTGGGAAGTTAGAACTCAACGAGTTTGCAATCCATTGACGGGTTCCCCTATCATTGTCATCTATCCTCCTCTCTCATTGCAGGAGAAGTCCAGGCCGTAAATATCCTGGCCAGTGCTCCATCCAACAGGAATCTGGACAAATTCCAGGTAAATATTTACAGGTAAAGTTTCCCCCTCCCCCTGATCGTTTCTGCCTCTAGGGGGCAGTGCTCATCTCTTGTTTCTTGGCTGAGGGAACCAGCGTTGTTTGAAGACCTGTTCCATGGTCATGTGGATAGGAACGCTGTTTCCCTTCCCACCGAAGTGGTACCTATTTATCTACTCGCATTTGCATGCTTTCGAACTACTGGATGGGCAGGAGCTGAGGCAAGGAATGGGAGCTCGTGTGGTGCTCAGGTCTCAAACCTGGGCTGTACCAGGCGGTAAAGGCTGCCCAGCAAAACTCAACGTTAGCTTGGAATAAAAGTCTGTAGAGATTCTCAGTCATCCAGATCTTGGTTGTCCCAAAAATGCTTTTTTTCAGGAAGTAACTGGACTTCCTTGTTTTTTCTTTGAAGACGTTTTGCTTCTCATCCAAGGAGCTTCTTCAGCTCTGACTGGAGAATAGAGAGGATTTATACTCCTTGCAGATAGCTGGTCATTTGCATCCTTTTAGAGGGTCGTGGAGGCCACTTGGGGGTTTATTTATGTCTTTAGTTGTCCACGAGGTGCTTTTTTCAAGAGGCAATTGGACTTTTTGTTTTTTTCTTTGAAGAGTTTTCATTTCTCATCCAAGAAGCTTCTTCAGTTCTGACTGGATGGTGGGGAAGGGAAGGATTGATCCTCCTTGCAGACAGCTGGTCATTTGCATCCTTTTAGAGGGTTGTGGAGGAGGCCACTTGGAGATTTGCCTGTGTCCTCAGGGTCACCTGCTCCTGGTTCTTTAGTAATTGCAGACTAAAGGAACCATTTGCACCACTCAGGTGCACTCAGGACAACCATGCCACTGCAGTGATTCACTGAACCACGGTGGGCGCGAAAAGTCGTAAAATGGCAAAACTCACTTAACAAATTTCTCACTGAGCAACCTAAATTTTGGGCTCAGTTGTGGTCATAATTCGAGGACTCCCTGTCACCCAGGTTTGGAATCTTCCTTTGAACCTGCTGGACTTGTAGAGAGGAATGAGTTCATTTGTTGGGCAGAAAAGGGTCCCAGGAGGGTGAAGTTTGAGGATGTTGCTACAGCTCCCTCCCTCCCTTCCTTCATCTTCCTTCCTTCCTTCCTTCCTTCCTTCCTTCCTTCCTTCCTTCCTTCCTTCCTTCCTTCCTTCCTTCCTTCCTTCCTTCCTTCCTTCCTTCCTTCCTTCTCAACCATAGACCTTTGCCTGCCGGACGACCCACTGCAACCTGGAGGTGCTGGAGAAATGCTCCTTCGTATTCCTGGCCACCAAACCCCACATCCTCCCGGCCGTTCTGCGAGAGATTGGCCCTGCGGTCACTGCCAGCCACGTCCTTGTTTCCATGGCCGCCGGAGTCCCACTCCGGACCCTGGAAGAGGTGAGTTCCCCGAAGAGCAAACCTGTAGGTGTCCCAAAGGTGCTTTTTTTCAGGAGGCAACTGGACTTTCTGGTTTTTTTTTTCTTTTGAAGACATTTCCCTTATCATCCAAAAAGCTTTCTCAGCTCTGACTGAATGGTGGGGAATGGGAGGATTGATGCTCCTTGCAGACAACGGGGTCATTTGCATCCTTTTAGATCAGGGGTATCAAACTCAATTTCATTGAGGGCTACATCAGGGCTGTGGTTATCCACGGGGGCTGGGTGGGCGTGGCCAGGTGGATGCCACTTACTGGGTGTGGCCAGCTTGATGCCACTCCTGAAAAGAAATCTGTTCCAAATGCAAAACACAAGCAGAGGAGAGGAGTTTCAGTTTCACAGCACCAAGCAGCTTTAGTACAGAACAGTTGAGCTAAGCTACGCCCAGGCTCCTTGCTGTCTCCTCCTTGCTCACACAGCAAGTTTCAGTTTCAGTTTCCAAACAGCCCCCCACTCTCACATACTGACAGAATGCTTGCCAGATGAATACCAACGGAGGCTGGTAGGCAGAGGCAGAAAATTTTTCCCCCCTTATTTTCCTCCCCCAAAACTAAGCCCTACCATATAGTTTCGTTAGCAAAGCACGGGTATCCAGCTAGTACTATAATATATTATGAATGTATCTTAAATAGAAAACTCTCTTGAGATAGATTTTTTTTTACTCCAAGGGTGTTTTATTAAAATAAATCTGATAATTTTTTTAAAAAAATTCAATTTAATTTTTTTTAAAAAAATTCAATTTAAATTTTTTTTAAAAAATTCAATTTAAATTTTTTAAAAAACTGATTTAAAAATTTTTTTAAAATAGATTTTTATCCATCCTGATCCAGCAGGGTGAATTTGCCGTGTGTGTGTGTGTGTGTGTGTGTCTCTCTCTCTCACCGTATGCCCCTGTCTCCTTCCTCGGCAGCTGCTCCCTGCGGGGACGCGAGTCCTGCGCATGATGCCCAACCTTCCCTGCGAGGTCCGGTCGGGGGCCATCCTGCTCTCTCGGGGGTCGTCCGTGGGAGAAGAGGAGGTCTCTGTGCTGAAAACCCTGCTGGCCGCGTGCGGCTTGTGTGAAGAGGCCCCCGAGTCCTATATCGACATCCACACGGCGTTGAGTGGCAGCGGCGTAGCTTACGTGAGTCTCCTTCTCCCCCCCCCCGCCAGTTCCTTCATCGGCCTCCTTAAAACAGGGAGTCCTCGACTTATGACAGATTAATTTAGTGACCGGCACTGGGGAAAAAAAGCAACAGAGGGATGTTTTCGTTTAATTTAGTTTAATTTATTGTCATTGCACCTCGTACAACGAAATCAAACACCATCTTCAGTGCACATCATGACCATGAAAATAAACACAAAACACACATCCTTCACACTCCACACATTGAATTGAAAACCCCTGATATTGCATTGATATTGCACTATACAGTAGAATCCAATAGAGCTACTGCCCTGGGATAGAAGCTGTTTTTCAGCCTATTTGTCCTTGTTTTTATTATTATCCTGTACCGTCTGCCAGATGGTAATAGTTCAAAGAAAAAAAAAGGGAACCCAGGATGAGATGGATCTTTGAGAATGTTTTGAACATTCTTAAGGCAGCGGGAGCTACAAAGCTCTTCCAAAGAGGGGAGAGGGCAACCCGTGATCCTCTGGGCAATGATGTTCACCCTCTGGAGTGCCATCCTATCTGTCCCTGTGCAAGTGGCAAACCAGACACAGGTGCAGTAAGTTAAGATCCTCTCTCTGGTGCAGCGGTAGAAGGTCACCAGCAGTTTTTCCATTTAGTTTTTTCCTGAGAAGCCTCAGGTACTATAATCTCTGCTGGACCCTTTTGACCAGGGCTGCAATGTGGGCACCCCAAGCCAGGTCCTCTTTTAGGATAACATTGAGAAACTTAAAAGTGGCCATTTGCTTCACTCAGTCTCCATTGATACGCAAGGGCTGGATGTCTGATCTATTCCTTCTATAGTCCGCTGTCAGCTCTGTTAAGGTAATTCCCCATTAGGAGAATGAGCGCACACAGGGAGACGTAGTGAGAGTGGTGATGAATAACACACAACCAGCACACAGATACACTGAATAGTAAAATGTAGGTTTTACTTCCAGTAAATGGTTAAGCAAAGTCCAACAAACAGTCCAAGTCATACATGGTTATAGCAATCAGTTTTCAGTCCAGGGATAATCCAATTCTCACACAGCCCTGGAGATGAGTCTCACCATTGTTGTATCATCTGCAAATTTAGTAATTGTATTACTAGCATGAATGGGAATGCAGTCATGCCCATAAAGAGTATAGAGTAAGGGACTCAACACACAACCCTGTGGTGTACCAGTGTTAAGAATAAGGGCTATTTATAATGATAGATAGATAGATAGATTAGATAGATAGATGGATAGGTAGATCGATAGATCACTATCCCTTTCTCTTATTTCTCTCCTCTCTATAATCTCTATCAATAGAGAGAGAAGAGAGAGAAAGGGATAGAGATGGATGGATGTAGATAGATGATAGAAAGATGATAGAAAGATGATAGATGTGGATATATATATATATATATGTGTTTTCTTATATATATATATTCTTAGATTTTCAAGGGTACAGGTATGTAGGTCTAGGTGTGTTTGGGTCTTTTCCCGTGTAAGATTAAGAGTATCTTGGCGATGTTTCGGCGAGGTCCCACTCGCCATCCTCAGGCTGGTGCTTTCAGCTTCGTGCCAGTGCAAGCAGTGTGTGATCGGAGCTGCCGTCTCTCTATAAATACTGGTGGTGGGGTACAAGAACTCGCAAGCCCATCACACAACCCATTACCCAAGCTGTTAAAACACGGGAGGCTACTGGAAAAAAGATCACTACAAAACAAACGACCCAGGAGATGACAGCACAAGATCCAGGATATCTCCACAACAAAACTCACAAGGCCATCACACAGCCCATTATACCAACATCAACTCCATCAACCAATCAAGAGGCAGCAGCCTCTTATACATACACACAGAGAGAGAGAGAGAGAGACAGAGAGATGAGAGAGAGAGAGAGAGATATACAGATATATAGATATAGATCGATCGATAGATAACAGTAGGTAGGTAGGGTTAAGAATAAGGGCTGAAGAGGTGTGATTATCTAATCTGACCCTCTGTGAGCAGCCAGACAGGAAATCCATAATCCAAAGGCAGATTGAATAAGAAAGGCCAAGGTCCAGAAGTTTAGACACTCGTCTACGTGGAAGAATTGTGTTAAAGGCAGAACTAAAATCTACAAAAACCATCCTCACATATCTCCTTATTTTCGCACTTGGTGAACTTTGCAGCATCCAGGCAGTCACGGGATCAAAATTCGCACGCTGACTCGTATTTATGACGGTTGCACTGTTCCCCGGGGTTGTGTGTATATGTGTGTGTGAGAGACGTGATCCCCTATTGCAACCTTCCAACAAGCATAGTCGGCGGGAGAAGCCAGAGTTCCTTAACAACCGTGTTACTATTGCAGGGATTCACTTAACAACAGTGGCAAGGAGAGCCGTAAAACGGGGAGAGACTCACTTAAGGAATGTCTCACTTACCAACAGAAATGTTGGGCTCTGCTGTGGTCATAAGTGGAGGACGACCTGTATTTATTGCAGATAATGGCATCTGGCCTCCCGCAGTCCCATCAGGAAGGGGCTTTCTTTTTTAAAAAAAAGAATCTTAAGTTTCTAGTCCACATGCAGGAGTTTCCATCGGGTCCTCTTCATTTCTTTTTCTGCTACCTAACAGATAATCAGAGTTGGAAGGGACCTTGTAGGTCATCTAGTCCAACCCACTGCCCAAGCAGAGACCCTACACCATTTCTGACAGAGGGCAGTCCAGTCTCTTCTTGAAAGTCTCCACGGATGAAGCTCCCACAACTTCTGAAGGCAACTTCTGTTCCATGGGTTGATGGTTCTCACTGTCAGAAAGTTTCTCCTTGTTTCCAGGTTGAATCTCTCCTTGATCAGTTTCCATCCATTCTTCCTTGTCTGGCCTACAGGCGCTTTAGAAAATAGATTGACCCCTTCCTCCTGTCTATGGCAGCCCCTTAGATATTGGAAGGCTGCTCTCCTGTCTCCCCTGGTCCTTCTCTTGACTAAACTAGCCACACCAAGTTCCTGCAAACATTCATCATATGTTTCAGCCTCCAGTCCCCTCATCATCCTGGTTGCTCTTCTCTGTACTTTTTGTAGAGTCTCAACCTCTTTTTTATAGTGTGGTGACCAAAACTGGATGCAGTACTCTAGGTGTGGCCTTACTAAGGCTTTATAGAGTGGTATTAATACCTCCATTGATCTGGATTGTATCCCTCTGTTAATGCAACTTAGGATTGCATTAGCTTTTTTGGCGGCTGCTGCACACGGCTGGCTCCTATTTAGCTGGTTGTCCACTAAGACTCCAAGATCCTTCTCACAGTTACTGCTATTGAGCCTGGTTTCACCCAGTCTATTTCACCTGTCTTTGTCCTTAGCCTCCCCCCCCAAAATAATTAGAAACCTAACCTTTGGGCAACCTCCCAAAATAATCAGTATCCCTCAACCATCCTCATCATGGTTTCCAGCGATGTTGGCTTGTTTGCCGTGGGTTACTAGGAATTCTGGGAGTTGTAATCCGACACTTAAGTAGTCATCAGTCTGTGGAAGATTGAAGGAAGTACCGGTAAGTTCTTGACTTACGACCCCAATTGAGACCAAAACTTCTCTTGCTGGGTGAGACAGACTCTTGCTGCCACTATACGACTTTCCTTTCCCCAGCCGTTAAGTGAATCACTGCAATTGTTAAGGTAGTCATACAGTTGTTAAGTGAATTGGGCTTCCCCGTTGACTTTGCCTGTCACAAGGTCGCAAAAGGGGATCGCGTAAACCCCGCCCCCCGGACGCTGCAACCGTCATAAATAGGAGTCAGTCCCCAAGCGCCTGGATTTTGATCCCGGGGCCACGGGGATACTGCAACAGTCATAAGTGTGAAAAATGGTCATAAGTGTTAAAACGGTCATAAGTTCCGGTTTTTAGTGCCGTTGTAACTTGGAACGGTCAGTAAGTGAACTGTTGTAAGTCGAGGACTACCTGTATGTTATGATGGAGGTGGGTGAGATTTAAGAGAGGCTTTGTAAGGTGAGAAAGGACGTGCAGTGCGTTTGATGAGTCCTGATCTCCAATCTCTTCACATCTCCAAAGCTTTATTTTACCTTTGACATGTCAGAGTAAATTACATGTGGATTGCCCTAATTCAATGGTGGCTAACCTTTTTGGACTCCTATACCAAAAACTGTGTGCGTGCTTGCACTCGTGTGCCAGCACCCAGAAGGCAGTGCGCGCCCCCCCTCACGCCCCCTACGCATGCGCGCGCAATCCCTACTCGCCCCCCCTCCGCCGCTCCCTTACCCGCACTGCGCCTCACAGCTGATTTTTGGCCGGTTTGAGGCCTTTTTCGGCCTCCCAAAGTCTTGAGGAAGACTTCTGCAGGCTTCTGCAAGCTTTGTAGGCCGAAAACTAGGCCCGTTTCGTCATTTCCTCTTTTTCAGAAAATACCAGAATTGACAAAACGGGGCTAGTTTTCGGCCTGCAGAAGCCTTCCTTAAGCCTTCGGGAGGCCAAAAAGGCCTCAAACCGGCCGAAAATCAGCTGTGAGGCGAGCACATGCGCAGTGAAGTAAATGCGCCTGCAGCTCATGTGCCGGCACAAATGACTCTGCGTGCCATAGGGTTCGCCTAATTAAAGCATGAGCCTTGAGCCAAGCTTCAAAAGAATCCAAAAGATTTATTAGGAGCAACATGTCCAGCATTAACTCCGTATGAAGCCAACTCTGACACATGTAATTTACTGTCACCTGTGACCCTGTTTCCCTCCCCGGGTGTGTCAGCAATCAGGTTTTCCAACGAACGCAGCCGGTGCCTAGGCTGCAATCTTTTTAAGATAAGCATGGAATGCACTTCTGGTTTTAATTTCCTATCTGCTCCTTCAGGTTCTCTCCCCCCCCCCCCCGCTGCTTATGGCTACTTGGAAACAAGTATAGGAATGTTTTACGAGTTGACATGAGGGTCCTCTCCCCCGTTTGGGGTACCTACCTGAAGACTGTTCAGTCGTTGGAAGCTCTCCTACGGGATGGTTTACCCACGAGGATGCTTAGCTTAGATCGTGGTTCCTTTCCTCCCCTTGCGGCAGGTCTACATGTTCGCGGAAGCCCTGGCGGAAGGTGCGGTCAAGATGGGAATGCCCGGCCCGTTGGCCAACAGGATCGCAGCTCAGACTTTGCTGGTAAGGGGCTGAGGATGGCAGTTTATTTTACTTTATTGTCATTGCACCTCGTACAACAACATTCCGTGTCCATTAGAACTATAAAAATAAAACACAAACAAACACCCTTCCCATTCTATACATTGAATTGAAAACCCCTGATATTGCATTAATATTGCACTATACCAGTGATGGCTAATCTTTTCAGCTTGGTGTGTCAAAAATCGGGAAAAAGTGTAGCCTTCCTCGGGTCGTGTGTCACTTCAAGAACTATCAGTAATTTGGTTTATGACGGACTGGGCTGGGGTGATCACACAGGGCTGTGAAACTCGTCTCCCTGGTCTCAGGGCTGCAGGTGCAGGATGTGGGGATCGGAAGGCCACCTTACAGGGCTGTGAACCTCATGGATCTCCTTTCCTCCTGCAGCGTTCCTGAGGTAATGAAACTGACAAAGCTCAGTTTATGGCGGTTAAAACTGGTTCTCTGCTGCAAAGATCTCCCGGCAGCGGTGACACCACGCCTCCACGCAACAAGCAGGGAGCAGGGATTGGAGCAGAGCACAGGCAGCCTCTAAGTGTGCAGGTTTTCCCCACACCAACAGGCGTGTCAGTCAAAGTGCCTCGGCGTGTCACGCGTAACACGCGTGTCATAGGTTAGCCATCACTGCACTATACAGTAGAATTCAATAGAGTTTCTTGCCCTGGGATAGAAGCTGTTTTTCAGCCTGTTTGTCCTTGTTTTTATTATCCTGTACAGTCTGCCAGATGGTAATAGTTCAAAAAAAAAGGGTGGCTGGGATGAGATGGACTATAAAAATCAACCTTTCATACAACTAGAGATTCTTGAACAATAAATAAGAGCTTTATTATGGAATTTGTGCAAAAGGGAATTCTGTGCTCATGGGCGCAGCCACGGAAGACACATTTTGTGAGAAGGCTGGGGTTTATATACGCTTTCAAATATACAGTCTTCCCCTTTCCGGGTTCACAATCTATCCAGCTACGCATCACCCTATGCAATACCCTTATTATTGTAGCATACCATCTGTTTCCTTGTCCTGTTTACCAGTTTCCATTTTCAGTCATCTCCATCCTTAGCATGTCACTGGACAGCATGACCTGCCAAATATATAACCTTTATACAAAACAATAGAGAATTCTTACATAATATTCCAGTAATTTATCTTAGGTTAACACAGAGGTTAAAAGGGGCGTTACCGTTGCTTTATATATTCACAGGTGTAATTTTACATATCAGAAGATGGATCTTGAAGAATGTTTTGAACTTTCTTAAAGCAGCAGGAGCTATAAAACTCTTCCAAAGAGGGGAGAGGGCAACCCGTGATCCTCCGGGCAATGATGTTAATCCATGGGTGGGATTCAAAAATTCGCTGCCCGGTTGCTGGGTGGGTGCAGCCATGGTGGGCGTGGCCTACTGGAACTTCCGGGAGGGCCGTTTTTCCCCTGCACTTACCTGCACCCCAAACGGGCCATGTGGAGACTCCTGGGCAGGGCCAGGCAGTCAGTTTAACTATGAGTTCGGCGAACCAGATGTTACTTTAATGTCCGGTTCGCCTGAACCAGCCCGAACCGCCTGAATCCCATCCTGGGGTCAACCCTCTGGAGCGCTGTCCTATCTGCCCCTGTGCAATTGGCAAACCAGACACAGGTGCAGGAAGTTAAAAGGCAGGACCTGACTTCCAATTCACGCTCCGCGGTTTTTCCTTTAGACCCCCTCTGTCAAAACCCAACCTATTTCCGCACCCTTTCGTCTTGACTGTTGCAACGCGCGGCACATGGAGCCTCCGTTGTAACTTGGAACGGCCCCTAAAATGAGCTGTCGTAAGTCGACTTGCGACTATTCATTGAGTGACCGTTCAAAATTAACGCCGGTGGTGAAAAAAGTCAACGGGGAGGCCAGATTCACTCCATAACCGTTGTGCTTCTGACTTCACCTCCGCCAGGATTCACCTAAAGGCTGGGGCAAGGAAAGTCGTAAAACGAGGCAGACCAACCTACTTAACAGATGTTTCGCTTAGCAACATAAATTATGGGCTCAGTTGTGGTTGTAGATCGAGGACGAGTTTGTACCCAATAGCACACATCACCTCTCCCGTGTGTCGTGAGGAAGCGTTCTCCCAAGTCCGTGCCATCTTTACTTATCTGCCAAGAATCTGGCTTCAAGTTAATTCTGGCCCAATTGAAATAAATCATCTTGATTTTGCATGATTTCTATTTAAATTCCCATCCTACTATCAGATCAGAGTGTGCATTGCCGTCGTGTCGGTTGCCAGAGGTTTGCATTCTGAGGCACTAAAGACATACTGAAAGGGGGAAAGGCCTATGGCAGGGGTCCCCAAACTTGGCAACTTTAAGACTTGTGGACTTCAACTCCCAGAATTCTTCAGCCAGCATACTGGGAATTCCATAGCTGGGGTTCTGGGAGTTGAAGTTCACAAGTCTTAAAGTTGCCAAGTTTGGAGACCTCTGCCCTAGGGACATATTTTCACCCTACAAAAATTTCTGCAGTCCTGATTCAACTGCATCTTCACAACGACCCACAACGACCCAGTTCTAGCAGAGTGAGATTGTGAGTTTGTACCCTGTGCTACCAGCTGAAACAAGAGAACAGGAAACAACAACCCAATCAAGGAACCATCAATAACTCCCCTAGCCACACTGGCAGGAAAGCCACTGCTGTACTATATAAAGAGAAAGCAAATCCCATTCCTTTATAGCATTGATGATGTTTACCTAGTTGGGTAATGAAACGTCTGCAAGAAAACAGCCAAGCTCAGAGAGCACCAAGGAGCCCACAGTCCTCCTCCTTTTCCTCCTCTTCATCCTCTGCCTCCTCCTCCTCCTTCTTCTCCCCTCCCTTCCAGCACTGATGATGTTACCTAGTTGGGTGATAAAACATCTGCAAGAAAACAGCCAAACTCAAGAGAACATTAAGGACCCCATAGTCCTTCTTTTCCTCCTCCTCCTCCTCCTCCTCCTCCTCCTCCTCCCCCCCCCCACAAACCCCACTCCTTTCTAGTACTGATGATGTTAACCAGATGGGTCATGAAACATCTCCAAGAAAAAAAACCAAGCTGAGAGAGCACCAAGGACCCCACAGTCATCGTCCTCCTCCTCTTTTCTCCTTCCTCCCTTCTTCTCCTCTACGCAACCCCTCCTCCCTTCTAGCACTCATGATGTTACCTAGTTGGATAATGAAATTTCTTCAGAAAACAACCAACGGCCCCAAATCCTCTTCTTCCTCCTTTTCCTCCATTCCACTGATGATGTTCCCTAGTTGGGTCATGAAATGTCTCCCAAGAAAACCACCAAGCTCAGAGAGCAGCAAGGACCCCTCACTACAACCGCGATCTCCAGATCTTCTCTTCTCTCAGTACTTTACACTCTGTCCATCCTGTCCCTTAATTTGAAACCTCCGATTTCTCTCCTCTCTTCTCCAGGGAGCAGCCAAAATGATGCTGGAAACAGGAGACCACCCCGCTGTTCTGCGGAGCGCCGTTTGCACTCCAGGCGGCACCACCATCCACGCCTTGCACGAGCTGGAAAAGGGGTCCCTGCGAGCCACGGTCATGAACGCCGTGGAGGCGGCCACCAGCCGGGCTCGCGAATTGGGCAACAGGTAGCCGGTGTGCCTGGAGGACTGTGGTGGTGCCAGGTTTCTTGCCAAAGGAAAGTCCTTCTGGGTGCGTTTTGCCTCCTTCTTGTGGACCGGGTCCATATCCCCAGCTAGATGGGACCATAGCTTTCCACCGGAAGAAAGTTGCCAGGACTCTGGCACGTGGTGGGTGCTCACGGGCATTTGCCCCTGGGGTAGACGGTGCCCTGCCTCCTCACTGTGCACATTGTCGTTGACCAAATGCTATAATTCTGCAAGGCAGGAGGATGTCGCCAAATGCAGGTGACATTGTGCCCAATTTTCAGGTGCCCGGTTATTACAACCTGGGATTATGATCCATTCCAAATGTTTCCCGTTGGCGGAATAAACCATGGTGGCTCCATTGCTGGCTATGAGTTGTTGTTTTTTGTTTTCTATCTCTGCTTGGTCTTCTTTCTTCGGCCTTTTGAAGGCCGTAGCTATTTTGTAGCTGGAGGTAGCTACCATGGAGGTCAGTAGTGGTACACTACCGGTTTGGACCGGTTCAGCCGAACCGGTAGTAAAAAAGGAAGGAAAAAAGCGCATGTGCAATCACCCACCAAACCGGAAGCAAGTAAGGTAGGATCTGATTATTGATGGAGGTTTATTGATAGAAAAGCTCTCTGTGAACCCGAGAAACCCTGGTTCTTGTCTCATCGGATAAATGAATGAAATTGAGAAATTTGATTTGTTTTCAGAATTTTTTTTTAAAAGGCAGACTATTATACTGGGTGAGAAACAGAGAAAAATGCTCTTGGAAAGCAGCCCCTGCCTTCCTTAATAGCCCCCAGCAGATGTCAGCACTTAATGAATAGAATAGAATTCTTTATTGGCCAAGCGTGATTGGACACACAAGGAATTTGTCTTGGTGCAAATGCTCTCAGTGCACATAAAAGAAAAGATACATTTGTCAAGAGTCAAGAATCATCAGGTGCAACACTCAATAATAACCACAGGGTACAATAAGCAATCAAATCCTACTAGGAAACAGTCAATATAGATCGTTAGGATACAAGTGACAAAGTTACAGTCCTACATTCACAAGTGGGAGGGGATAGGTGATAAGGAGTGATGAGGAGATTAACAGTAATAGTAGTGCAGACTTTGTAAATAGTTGGACAGTGTTGAGGGAATTATTTGTTTAGCAGACCGATGATGTTCGGGGGGAAAACTCCTTGTGTCTAGTTGTTCTGGTGTGCAGTGCTCTATAAAGAGAAGAAGAGAAAAGAATAATAAAGAGAAGAAGAGAAGAGAATAATAAAGAGAAGAATGGAATGGAATAATAAAATACAGAATGGAATGGATTGGAATGGAGTAGAATAGAAATAAGAATTAGGAAGAGAAGAATAAAAAGAATAGAATAGAATAGAATAGAAAGAATAGAATAGAATAGAATAAAATTCTTTATTGGCCAAGTGTGATTGGACACACAAGGAATTTGTCTTGGTACAAATGCTCTGTGTACACAAAAAAAGATACATTTTTCGAGAGCCAAGAATCATCAGGTACACTTAATAATAATAGTCATAAGGTACAATAAGCAATCCAGATAGACAGACAGACAGACAGATAGATAGATAGATAGATAGGAAGGAGAAAGAAAGAAAAAAAGAAAGAGAGAAAAAAAGAGTAGAATTCTTTATTGGCCAAGTGTGATTGGACACACAAGGAATTTGTCTTTGGTGCAAATGCTCTCAATGTACATGAAAGAAAAGATATATTCGTCAAGAGTCATCAGGTACAACACTTAATAATAGTCATAGGGTACAATAAGCAATCAAATCACACTAGGAAACAGTCAATATAAATCGTAAGGGTACAAGCAACAAGGTTACCGTCATAAGTGGGAGGGGATGGGTGAAAGGAAGGATGGGATAAAAGATAAAGAGATGGGTAGTTCTATTCATAGGCAAAAATTCCTGGCAGCAAGGTCTGAACAAAGGTAGGATTAGCCCTCAGCCACAATAGGAATTGCCCAACAAGCCCCTTCATTGCATGAGCCAAACTTCAGCCAAACCTAGCTCAGACAAACATGACCCCTACATGGGAATCTGACAACAGCCAATAGAATACATGTTCTTGCACAGGAACAGGAAGCTCAAGTGTAAAGCCCCATAGAAGGTATCAATACTCGCCCTCAGTCTCAACTTCATGTGGTCAGCTGCACCAGAGAACTACGGGCTTGGTGGTTCTGCTTCAGCATTAAACCCTCTTTCCAATGATCCTCCATGTTTCCAGTGTCTTTCTGGGCCAGTCCTGCGAGTCTGGGGAAGGTTTTGATGAGAGCTCTGCGTCGGAGGCAGAGATGGGGCCAGGGTCGTCCGACAGTTATTAGCTGCCTTCAGAGTTGGAGATCAGCAGGGCAGAAGAACAGCTGGAGCCTGTTCCCATGTGTGCGCATGCACAGAGCTGCCAGAAGAAGGGAATAGCTGAGGAACAAGGGTCGACTTGGGAATAAAGCCACAGATGGATGGTGAATGGCCCCTCCCTGAGGGAATATAAGAGGAGGAAAAGAGGAGTGGGGTTTGCAGGAGACAATTAGTTCAGTTCATTAGGGTGAAGATCTGTTCCTGACCTCTTGCCAAGTAATTTCTGCTACAGCATGGTGTTTGCAAGATATCGGCCTGGCAATTCTCCACGCCTGATCAAGGTCTGTAGTTGAGAAACCTCATGAAAGACTGTTTGCCAGGACTTTGCTGGAGAGGAATTCCCTTTAACCTTAATAAAAGGGGTTTTATTGGGATGAGGTGTCGGCTTCATGATCTTGGAAATGGGGCACGGTAGCAGTTTTTTTTTTTTTGGAGGAACTTCTCAGGGTGCTGATTCTAGGGTGACACTTAAGGGGCATGTGTGTATGTAGGTAGGTATGTTCATGCAGTTCAAGAATGGGATACGACAGGGTTAGCTACCGGTTCGGGATTTACGAGCTTCCCTGCACGCTGGGAGCTGCGCGCCTGTAAATCGGCATCAGCACACTGCGTGCAGAGAAGCAGCCTGCGAAACAGCCCTCTTTTCCTGCTTTTTTAACTGCAGCTGTGTCTCGCACAGCAGCCGAAGTTGAAAAAAATCAGGAAATAAAGATCAGGTAACAGCCCAGGTGGGCAAAAACATCAGCAGACATAGAACCGTCTGACTTAAGCATGGTATATAAAATCATACATTGCAATGTCCTACCTGTCAATGAATACTTCAGCTTCAACCATAACAACACAAGAGCACACAATAGATACAAACTCAAAGTAAACCGCACCAAACTTGATTGCAGGAAATACGACTTCAGCAATAGAGTGGTCAATGTCTGGAATACTCTACCCGACTCTGTAGTCTCTTCCCCAAACCCCAAAAACTTTAACCTTAGACTGTCTACTATTGACCTCACCCCTTTCCTAAGAGGTCTGTAGGGGATGTGCATAAGCGCACCAACGTGCCTACCGTCCCTGTCCTATTGTTTCTCTTATTCTTTTATTTTTCTTATATGTACCCATTTCATGTATTCACAACTATGTATACACTTATACTTATTATCTTGTAAACAATTGGCAAATCAAATAAATAAATAAATAAATAAAACCGGTTCTATGTCTGCTGCTTTTAGGAGCTACCAGTTCTACAGATGTGGACAGAACCGGTAGAAACCCACCCCTGATGCAGTTCCTCTGGGAGATCTAATGTAATTAACTCTGTGTTTGCAGCTCCTATCCTTTGATATGTAGATTGGGTCTGGGCAACTTATTTCGGTGGGTTTGAGGAAACCATTGTGGATTCTGGTAACATTTTAAAGGGAAGAGTATAAAGAGTAATACATGTTTGGATTGTAATACTTCTCACTCTGCTTTTTAAGGTGAGACTTGGTTCCCATTTGGATGCTTCTGAACAGGGTTTGGGAGGAGTGAGGTTAATGCAGAAGTCGGGGGTATCCAGATGTTGGCACCTTTGCAGAAGGTGCCCATCTCTCCTGCCAACCAGATTCAGAATCAGGCCAGATTATTCTCAGCTCTATTGCTGGGAGCTCTCTTCCCCCCCTTCTCCTTTTGCCGTAGTGGACCATTCCATTCATTTCCCTCCCCTTCACTGGCGCTGCATTGGTTTCCTCCAGGCGCCTTTGGACGACTTCAATATAGCAAAATGGAGGGGGGGGGCGCGAGAAAATAGTGGGTTTTTCCTCCCCCACGAAATCCCGCGGGATTACTCCCCGTGAGAAACCATTTTCTTCTCAGATGTGGCGTAAAACCAAGATAAGAAAACATTTTCTAGGCGGTAAAAAAACAAAAACCCTCAGGTTTAAATTACCTCCCCGTCCACCATCGTGGCCTCGTCCTCTCAACACCTTGGCCTATTCTATCATTATAGTCGGGTGGGAGCAAGAAAGAAAGGAGAAGGAACAAAAAGAAAGAGGAAGGAAAAGCTTCGTGCCTCATCGCTCTGACGAAACTATATGGAGAACACCCGATTTTCTCGTCGCCGCGGATTCTCCCTTTCCGTCTCGGTTGCCCCTATTGGTATCGCCCGCTTTATTCCCCCCCCCTCAGTTCTGCGGAGACTTGAGCTTGCCCGGAGAGGCGCCGCTCCCATAACCCCCTGCGCGCCGCGCGCTTGCCTTCTTTCCACTGGAACGTGAGGCGCCGTGAGCATCTTCCCTCAGGCCGGCTGCCTCGTTGTCTCCCCGGCGACGCTGCGTGAGTAGAGAGCCCCTTCCTTCGCCGGGATTCCCTTCCGAGGCTCCCGCAAAAGTTCGAGGCGGCGTCCGGTCGGGCTTGACCCGAAAGGGTCTCGGCCATCCCCAACCGGGCGTCCGGGGGCGCCACAAACACCCCCCCCCCATTGGGCGGAGGGCAGAGGGATGACTCGGGGTATCGAAGGCCACTAAAACATGTGAAGAATGGCTGCAGAGAGAAAAGAAGGACTGGGGGGACATGATAGAAATATTCCAGTATTTGAGGGGCTGCCATGAAGAAGAGGGGGGGGGGTGTCAATTTATTCTCTAAACTAGGTCTCTTGCTTGAGCACGGGGTTGGACTAGATGACCTCAAGGTCCCTTCCAACTCTGCCACTGTGACTGTACAATCAAGGGTCTGGGTGTGGCAGAGAAGCAACCTAGAACTAAGGGGAAACTTCCTAACGGGACAGTTAACCAGTGGAACAGCTTGCCACTAGAATGGACGGGATGGTCCGATACTGGAGGTTTTGAAGAAGAGACTGGGCGGCCACCTGTCTGGAATGGTAGAGGGTCTCCTGCTTGAGCAGGGGGCTGGACTAGAAGACCTCCAAGGCCCCTTCCAGCTCTGCTATTTTGTATTTGCACTGACATAACAATTCATCAGTGGGACGGCTTGCCACCAGAACTGTGAATCCAGTGGTTTTTCACTGGGAGCATATGCACCAAGACAAATTCCTCATGTGTCTAATCGCACTTGGCCAATGAAGCATTCCTCCGTTCAGCAGAAGTTGTGGGTGCTCCATCACTGGCGGTTTTGAAGAAGAGACTGGGCAAGAACCGGTGTCAACTGGTACAAGCCAGGGGTCTCCCAACTATGTCCCACGGGCTGGATATGGTCCACCGAAGCCATTAATCTGCCCCCCCCCCCGTGAGGGACCTGCCCCACCCACACCGCTGCACCTAGGCCCCCACCTGCCTGTTTTTGGCCTCCCTGCCCTCCAGAGAGAGCAGCCACATCCTTTCACTAACCTTTCCACCCACAGGAGCATAGCAAAGTTTAATTTTTGGGTATTGTTTAAAGCACTGTTACATTGGGCACACCCGCCCAGCCACATGCCCACCCAGCCACGCCCACCCAGTCACATGCCCACCTAGCCATGCCCACCTAGCCACGCCCACCCAGTCACGCCCGCCTAGCCACACCCACCCAGTCACATGCCCACCCAGCCACATGCCTACCCAGTCACGCCCACCTAGCTACGCCCACCCAGTCACATGCCCACCCAGTCACGCCCACCTAGCCACGCCCACCCAGCCACATGCCCACCCAGCCATGCCCACCTAGCCACACCTACCCGGTCCACACACCCCCTCCCCCAACAGTCTGAGGGACTGAATTGACCCCTGTTTAAGAAGTTTGAGGACCCCTGCTATAAGGTTTCCTGCCTTAGCAGGGGGTTGGACTAGTAGACCTCCAAGGTCCCTTCAAGCTCTATTCAGACTGATTGATTGAAGTCTGTGGAGATTCTCAGTCATGCACATCATGGTTGTCCCAAAAGTGCTTTTTCAAGAGGCAACTGGACTTTCCTTATTATTTCTTGAAGACGTTTTGCTTCTCATCCAAGAAGCTGCTTCGGTTCTGACTGAATGATGGAGAATGGAAGGATGTATGGGGAAAAAAACAACAACTTTGTGACCCCCATCTTAAAAAGTTGCTAAGATTGAGAAAGATTGCATTCAGCTTAGGTTTATTAAGGATGGACTAGATCTTGGGGCATTAGTTGATTCTGTACAGGTAGTCCTTGACTTACAGCCATTCATTTAGTGGCCGTTCGAAATTTTAACTCCACTGAAAAAAGTGACTTAGGACCGTTTTTCACACTTACCACCTTTGTAGCTTCCCTATGTTCATGTGATTAAAATTCAGGCACTCAGCAACTGCTTCATAATTATGACGGTTGCAGAGTCCCGGGATCACGTGATTCCCCTTTTGTGACCTCCAACAAGCAAAGTCAGATTCATTTTACAGCTGGGTTACCAACTTAATTGTAATGATCCACTTCCTTCAACTTGTGGCAAGGAAGGTCGTAAAATGGGGAAAAATACTTTTACTGTCTTGCTTTCCAATGGCAATTTTGGGCTCAATTGTCATAAGTCAAGGACAGACCTGTAATCCGTCTCTCTCCGTCCACTCGTTCTCATCCTCTGCCCTTCCTAGGCATTTTTTGGCTTTTGGAAGTCCTGAATCAAGGGGTGGAAGAGGGCCAGGCCTAGGACTGAGCTGCAGACGGCTGAGAATTTGATGAGAAGCTCAAGGTTTTAACCAGTTTTGCTGGTGAAATCTTGTTTTCTCAACGTTTTTTAAAAACGTTGATGTTGCCTCAAGAAAAAAGGGGTTGCATTCCTTTCCTCTCGGGGGAAAAGTAAGCCACATTAATGAAAATTTTGTTTTAGGAGCTTGGTGAAGCTACATTTTCCTAGTAGATGACTGTTTATTGTGTACATAACTCTTGATGCAAGGGACTCACTTGTGATAGAAGTAATGGAGTTCCTCATACAGGACATATTTTCCCCAAAATAAGACCGGATAGTATATTAATTTTTGCTCCAACTAGACGCATTAGGGCTTATTTTTCAGGTGATATCTTATTTTGGGCGAAAATACGGTACTAAATGTGGCTGTCTGGCTGATTATCTTAACTGAGGCTTATTTTGGGGGTAGGGCTTATATGAGCATCTTGGGAAAAGTGCTAGGGCTTATTTTCTGGTTAGGTCTTATTTTTTGAGAAATACGGTAGTCCTCGACTTAGTAACTGCTCAAAAGTAGAGCAGCGTTAAGGGGGGGAAATAAACCTTACAACCAGTCCTTAGATTTATGGCTGTTGCAGCCAGCATCCCTAGGGTCAAGAGATTGCCATTTGCAACCGTCCCTGCCAGCTTTCCGACATGCAAAACTAACGGGGGAAGCTGGGTTCACTTAACAGCTGCATGATTTGCTTAGCGACCTGGGCACAAAGTGTTTTAAAATTGGGCAGGGGTCGCCTAAGAACCACCTAGCATACAAAGAGAAATTCTGGCTCCAATTGTTATCCTATTACTTCTGCTTTTTATGGTTGGTTCTGCACCCTAATTTCTGACTCAGTAGCTTTGTCCAGGGTGACGTTTCCCAGTTTGTTAAAAGGAACTCTAGTTACAAATGTCAGGCTTTTCTGCTTGCCTTATCTTTAGAACAAGTAACTACGTAGAACATCTTCTGTTCCTTAAAAAAAAAAGACTTGGAACGTCCCCGAAGAGCCACGTTTTTGCCTGCTGTGTCATTCCCTGCAGTGCCTGTTCAATTTTTAATGTTGCACTGTACCGGGATATGGTTCTTTAATTGTATGCGGATTGTCAGCAGTTTTTATATATATCATTAGATGAGCTCTCTGAGCTTGCTTGTTTTCTTGCAAATTACCTTAACTAGGTAATAATGTTAGGCTAATGAAACATCTACAAGAAAACAAGCAAGGTCAGAAAGCACCAAGTACCCCTCGGGTCAACCCTGAGCTATAAATATTCTCCTTTATTGGTACATCATTAGATATAATCTGCTATTGGTTATCTCTCTCTCTCTCTCTCTCTCTCTCTCTCTTCCCTCCCTCTCTCTTTTTTTGCAACTGTTTCTGTTGTAGACTTTTTTGTTTTTGATGTGTCTTAACTAGTTGTCTCTGTTTTTAGCTTTCTAGCATACGAATAAACATTTTGTGATCAACCAAATCCTCAGGCATGCTTTTATTGATCCTATAGCAAATAACCTGCCGTTTGCAGATAAGAGCTTAAATTAAAACATTCCACTGTTGTGAGTCTATTTATAAATAGTAGGTGATTTTTTTTATGGCTGTCCACACGCAGAGCAGAACATGGGAGTATGCATGTCAATTCATGTGTCTAGCAGGTCAGTTCCAGTAGCTTTGATGGTGGACTTTCACAGCTGTAGAAGTTGCATGTGTTTTATGGCCATGTTTTAAATAGGAACCCGCCTTCATTGTTTATACTTTAGCACTGAAGTGAACAATAGCATTTTTGAATGTTTTTATGTATAGCTTGGTCCTCAGAGTAACACATTCTTACCTACAGGAAAGATACCTTTGTAGTATAATTTATATATCTGAACTTACATCAAATACACTGATGAATTAAGAGTTAAAAATTATTTTGAAGAAAATGTACATATTCATATTTGGAAAAACAAATGGATGTTAAATTTAATAAATTTAATTCAGTGGGTTTGGCATAGGCATTACACTGAATAGCAGAATTAACTAATTATTGGGAGAGGATTTATGAATGAGGAACTGGATGTAGTTGCTACTTTACAAGTAAAATCAATGTATTCAGAATCTGAAATAAACACTCCCATCATGAGTTTTTGCTGGTGGTTTGGAAACTGTTTTCATAGCTGGGCTTATTTTAAGTTTAAAACAACGGAGAAACACAGCTTTCAACATTTGGAGATATGGGGAGGGGGGTTAGTTACTCTCAAAGTTTGGAGATATGGGCGGAGTTAGTCCTATGGTGGGTAGGGACGTATTGGAAATTTGTTAACTTTGGACTTAAAAGAAAATAGAACTATGAATTCAGCACAATTCCTTGTACCACTGGCATGTGCCAGTGTTTCTCAACCGTGGCAACTTCAACTCCCAGAATCCCCTAGACAGCACCAATTTTGAGAAACATTGTTCTAATGAATAGTGTAATCTCAGAGTAGTGGTTTTTACTGTACTGTTCCAGCGATTTGTCATTTTACTCTCTGCTGTTGTTACCTATAGAAACAATATTTTCCCTTTCCCTTTCTTCTCCTTTTAATGCTTTTTCTTTCTTCCACTTTTAATGCCTTCCTAGGAACCAGAAAGTAAGTATTTGCCAACAGCACCGAACATTCCTTGACTGGTTTACAGGAGAAGTCGTTCCCTCCCCCCTCCCATGCAAACACCTTGTTTTTAAAGAGTCCTTATCATTTTGAGACCTCTTATCTCCTTTTCATGCTACTCCTTCTCTATCCTTTTGATGTAACAGACTGGTAGGGCGAGAAAAAATGACATTTCAGTAGGAGAAGCTGTAGTTCTGTTAACTGTTTGTAATCCTTCAAATCTTCGCTATTGGCAAAACTGCTGATAGTTTTTGTATGCCACGATGTTGACATAACACAATATAAAGGTTTTCTAGCACATCATGCCTTACGTGAGTTCATCCACGTTGTTTTGTTTTGTTTTCTCGGGATGGGTTTGCCCATGACGAACTAAGCCACAGCAAGCAGGCCAGATTATGGGTTAGCCTTGTCTTCAGTATTTATCCTTCCCATTCCCAAAGCAAAGCCGTACCAAGAACATCCAACGATAAGTCAGGTCATCTGGCTATGGAGAGAGGGGGATTCAGACAGTCCCTGCTCCACCTTGAAAGATGCCAGCCACAGTTGCCCACAAAATGCCAGAAAAATGCATAATCTAGACCAGGGCCACTAAATTCTGAATGCCCAACTTAGGCCAGCCATGACCCCCTTACCCCTTACAGGTACTTCTCAACTTACGACCATTCATTGAGTGATTGCTCAAAAGTTACCAAAAGTGAAAAATGTGACTCATGACCATTGTTCAAACTTCTGCCCGCTGCAGCATCCCGATGGTCACGTGATCAAAATTCAGAGGCTTGGCAACTGGCTGGTATTTATGACTGTTGCACACATCCCAGGATCATATGATCATCTTTTGTGATCTTCTGACAAGTTGATGGGGAAGCCAGATTCACTTAAGAGCCATGTTACTAACTTAACTCTAGTGATTCACTTAACAGCTGGCAAGGAAAAGCCATGAAATGGGTTAAAACCCAGTTAACAACTGTCTTGATTAACAACAGAAATTAGGCACTCCCTTGTGGTCGTAAATTGAGGCTTGCCTGTATACAGGCCTACTAAATTTACTGTCTCTTGGAAACAAATCTATATATATAAAATGCACAAAAGCACCTGGATGTTAAAATAAAATGTCTCCCAAGTTATCCTTGTATAAATTAGACCTCCCTCTTGCAAATGTGCTTAAACTCACAAAATCTTTCAGGTCCTTCAGTCTTTCGATAACACCTTGTCTCCTCTTTTTCCTAATTCTTGGGCTGGTATCTTATTCTTTGATCTGCTTTAGATCTAAGAGAGATGGTATCCAAAATTCCCCCACATAATGTTATGTCAGGAACACAGTTAAAATATTTCTTGCTTGGCTTTGTATGTGAAAAACAACATCAATACAATACTGGATTATAAACGAGTTAAAAGTAGGAAGGCACAGTAGATATATATGTATGTGTGT
>NW_020716986.1:61949-76514 GCF_900518725.1 Notechis scutatus | reverse complement strand
GAAGCCTGATGATGGCAGATGAGATTCTGCCGAAACGTTGCTACAACTTTAAAAGCACAACTACAATGACGTGGGAAAATACCTGAACAAAGCTGAATACCATACACACACACACACACACACACACACATATACATACACATACATACACATATTCATATACACATATATATTAGTGTTGTGACAACCATATAATTTACACTAGGCTAAAGCTACTATTACAAGTCCTTGGTTTGTCTCCCCCGAGGTAGCATTGTGATGTCAAAGATGTTTGCCTGTCACAATTCCTTGGAAGTTTACATAATGCTTTTATTCTAGGACTTGGCTCACAACAGCTAACAGCTTTTTAACATCTTACTACAAATTTGTGATGGATGCACTCAAGGTTAGACAAGTAACTTTTTTCAAATTTGTGGTAGAATGCTCCATTTCAAGTCTCCAACAGTAAGTAGGGAAAAAGTTATTAACATACCTGAGATGAAATGTACATTTTAAACAACAACAGCACTTCGAAGAATGGCCTGACTTTTGTTCAGGTCATATACCAAGTAATTTCATCTACATGAGGACCACATATTTGTTTCCACAGTGATGTGCCAAAATTGTCAACCATATATATATATTTAAAATGGGCAAAGGTTCAGAAATTCTTCCTTAGTAGCACATAATTTGGGTATCCAACCTCAGCAGGAGTATAATTTTTGCCAACCAGATTCTTAAAATGTCTTTTAACTAAGAAGTCAGTTTTCCTACCTGAGACTTAACTTTTAATTCTGCTTTATTTGTGCGAAATATCCCCTTCTAGAAGAAACATAACTGGCAATTTATGGGACGTTTTGGGCCATGAATTGTAGAGGACTCTCTCTTCCTTTCTTCATCTGTAGGAGTGGGACTGAATTCTTTTCAGTATAGGAAGTCCTCATTTAGTGACTGCCTTGTATGGCAACCCACTTGCGATTACGGTGGCGATTTTTAAAAAAGTAACGTTGCAACCAATCCTTGCGTTTATGACTTTCTAATAAGATCATAAGTACAGTTGTGGATTCACTTAGCAAGTGCATCCCTTAACCAAGTTGCCAGCCCCAATTTTGGTTGCTAAGTGAGGCTACTTGTGTTGAATGTTAAAGGTGACCACAGAGACCTCTACCCAAATCACACCACTGTCCCTCAAAATGCACACAAATAGACACACAAACTCCTCCTTTAAAGCTTCTTAATGACTTATGGAACATTTTGTGCTGTTTTCTGACCAATCTTCCAGGGTTTTTGTTTTATCTTTCTAGTCTAGCCTACAGCCCACATATTTCCTGGTGGTCTCCCATCCAAATAGTTACCAGGCCCAATCCTGCTTAGCTTCCAACCACCTGCAGAGACCTTGCCACCCCCTAAATCCCCTTCATGAAGTGGAATTGGCCCAGACAATATTGATTGAAGTCGATGACTGCAGCCCCCTCCAAAAAAACTCTAGCTGTCTTTGAATATGAGTTTCAACGTGCTCCAGGGAAGTTCAGAGCTCCAAAAAGTGTTTCTCTGCCTCTTCTAGAAGTTTAGGATTTGAGTCCCTTTTTGGGACAGATGCTGGCAGATGGTGGGAAAGTTAAAAGTCCGAACATCTGGCAAACACAGATTGCCTACTTTCTGCTGAAGCCGCTTACTGGAGTACTTAACAAGGAAGGTGGGCGGTTTAAAGAAACACGAGGCATAAAAAATAAAAATATTGTTGGCATATTAGAGAATGACAATGGGCAGAAGAGCTTTCTAAACAATTTGCTTAAAGCACTTTTTTGTTAAAAAAATGGCGCAATCATTCACATGATTAGGGTTTTGTATACGGGTAGTCCTCAACTTACAACCAGTTGTTTAAAGTTACAGTGGCACTGAAAAATGACTTGCCTTGGCCCTTGACTAACCACCATTGCAGCATAACCACAATCACACGGTCAAAATTCGGGTGCCTGGCAAACGACGTGTATTTACACGGTTGAAGCATCCCCGGGGTGGTGGGATCACCGTTTGACGCCTTCCCCGCCAGCTTCTTGCAAGCCAAGTCAATTGGGGGAGCTGGATTCACTTAATGACCACCTGATTTACTTAGCAACTGCTGCAACTGGCTTAACCGTCCCAACAAAACAGGTCATAAAATGGACCGTGAGTCATTTAACATCTGTGTTGCTTAGCCACGGATATTCTGGTCCCCAGTTGTCATAAATCGAGGGCTATGTATACCAGTAGTCCTCAACTTACAACAGGTTCATTTTGTGACCGTTCAAAGTTACAACGGCACTAAAAATGTGACTTTTGACCATTTATCGCGCTTACGACTGTTGCACCCCCCCCCCGGTCATGTGATCAAAATTCAGACACTTGGCAACTGATTCATAATTATGACGGTTGCAGTATCCCAGGCGTGTCACGTGGTTTCCTTTTGTGACCTTCTGACAAGCCAAATCAACGGGGAAGCCAGATTCACTTAACGGCCACGTGACTAACATAACCACTGCAGTGATACACTTAACTGTCTCACTTAGCCACAATGTTGGAGGCTTAACTGTGGTCGTATGTCGAGGACTACCTGTAAATGGTGGAGCTCGGGGGCAGGGGGCTTGCACAGCCTTTCCAAGCTTGCTCCTGCCAAACATCTTGACGCCACCTTTCTAAGAGTTCCCAGCCGGCAGGGCCCATGCGCCCAGGTTGGAGAACGCCGTGGCACCGCCGGCTGCTTGTGGTGCATTATTTCAGCCACTGTACTTTTGTGCTTGTCTCTTCATGCTGGCGCCCCATTTGGAAGATGAGAACCCGGAAGCTGCTGTACCCCACCGAAAAGGTCTGGGTAGACAAGCCCAAGTACGACGAGGCTGAGAGGCTTCACTATGAGCGAGAAGCAGCGTTAGCCGCCTCTGCAGCCGGGCCATGCCAAGAGCTGGTGGCCGTGAATGGCTTCTGCACCGAGGAAGCATTGAAGGCCGAGCTGTGGCGGGTTGGCAGCGGGAAGAAGCAGAAGAAAAGGAAGTATTCTCCGAAAGCCAAGTCTTTGGCGCCCCAAATAGATCCCGTGTTGGCGGGATTGTTGGCCGACCACGTCTGGTTTGACAAGCCTCGGTTTGACCAAGCGGAGTCTACCTACCACGTGAAGCTCGCCGACTCTTTGCCCCCGGTGGCGCTTCCTGTCGTTGAGCCGGCTGCTGTGGGGCCTTGGTCCGAAGACACCATCGAGGCCGAGGCTGCCTTGCGCTGCACCCACAGCAGCCTCATGGCATGCCATCACATCGTTCAGGACGTGTGGGTCAACAAATTCCACTTTGATGACGCCGAGAAGGCCTTCGTCGAAAGGTCCCAACTTGTGACGCTGGCACACCTGCTGCAGCCCCCATCTATCCTGAAGCTGGCTAGCGCCGGGCCCGTCACGCCGGATGAGGGCTACGTGACGGCCTTGGCTACGCCTTCCACCCCAGCCCACGTGGCTGATGCCGAGGCTCAGGCTGCTGACGCTCCACTCATCCCGGCGGGAGACACAAACCAGACGGTGAATGGCAAACCTCCGGGCTCTAGTTTGCGAGCCTTGCTCTCCGAAGTCTGGCTGGAGAAGCCGCTCTACGATGATGCTGAGCGGTTATTCTACACCAACATGTTCGACGGCCACCCTCCAGGGAAGGTGCGGCTGCAGGAGCGCGGCCACGCGGACATTTCCAGAAAGGGCCGGAAAGAGAAGAAGGGCCGGAGCAGCCCAAGAAAGCAGCCGACGGGCAAGCGGGGAAACAACGCTGCCATTGGGACTCTGACGCCCCAGGAAATTGCAGCCCCCACACCGCAACCTGCCTGGCATTTTATGCACCCAGACACGGAATCTTTGTGGTTCACCAAGCCCACGTACGACAGTGCAGAAGCCAGCTTCTACGCCTCCGTTGCCCAAGAAGAGGCCAGCAGACTATCGGAAGCCACGCGAGCCAAGGCCGCCCAGCCTGCCGCGCAGCCCTCCAGCGCACCAGAGCCTGATGCTAAGTAGGAAAAAGCATGCGTTGGGGGTCTTTGGCGGGGTGGGAGAGGGGATGGATGTTCCCAGTCCCAATAGCATAGCGTGTAGAAGACATGGGAGATGATGTTGGTATGCAACTGGTCACAGCCAGGGCTGAGATAGCAATTGCACTTAGAACTATATACCGCTTCACAGTACTTTTGTAGCCCTCTCTAAGTTTATAAAGTCAGCACATTGCCCCCAACAATCTGGGTCCTCATTTTACCAACCCCAGAAGGCTGAATCAATCTTGAGCCGGTCAGGTTTGAACTCCTGGCAGTGGGTAGAGTTAGCCTGCAGTGCTGCACTCTAACCACTGCCCTACAATGGCCCTACCTGCCTACCTACCTACCTACTAACACTTATATACTGCTTCACAGTGCTTTTACAGCCCTCTCTAAGCGGTTTACAGAGTCAGCCTCTTGCCCTTGACAATCTGGGTCCTCATTTTACCCACTTCGGAAGGACAGAAGGCTGGCTCAAACCTTGAACTGGTCAGGATCAAACTGCCGAACTGCAGGCAGTCGGCAGTCAGCAGAACTAGCCTGCAGTACTGCATTCTTACCACTGCGCCACCCACGGCTCATGATGCTCCGTTTTGGCAAGGAGCATTATTGAAAAAAGGAATTTAACCCTACTGTTTTAGGAGAACCTAGAGCTAAGGAGAAATTTCCTGACAGTTAGAACAATGAATCAGTGGAACATCTGACCTTCAGAAGTTGTGGGTGCTCCATCACTGGAGGCTTTTAAGGACCAACATTTGTCTGAAATGATATAGCGTCTCCTGCTTGAGCAGGGGGTTGGACTAGAAGACCTCCAAGATCCCTTCCAACTCTTATTATTCTATATTCTGAGAAGGGAGTCCGGTGTTCCAAAGTTGAATGGTTTGGAAAGAAATTGTCTCTTCCTTCTGTTTCATTCGACTTGACAGATGTGTACCAAGAGTCTCCATGTGAGTTAATATGAGATGAAATAGTGTTTTGTTCGGTGAATCTAGATTTTAAAAGCTCCCCCTCTTAATGCTTGTCTGCATGCAATGTGTTGGAAGGCGTCTCTGCCTGGTCTTGTTGGAGAAAGAGTGTTGAACCCAGGCCTCACCTGAGTCTCCAAAAACTGGGCCCTTGGTGGCAAGATGGAAGAAATTTGCCGCAGCCAGCTCTCTGCGAGATAACTTGACCTGGCCAACTCTCCACAAATTGTGGCTGCGGGACAAGTCGACAATTCAGTTGAATCGAATTGAATTATTGTAATTTTTGTCATTCACGTTTCATTCCGTCCTTCCTTTGGCATCCTTTTAATGATTCCATTCCGCTATTTCTTCGATTATTAGTGTAACTCTTGCCCTGCTGCGAATTGGCCGCGGTGAGTTGTCCTGTTCCAAGTTGTCGTAGTCCCCCTTGGTGACGATGTTTGTGGAACTGCCGCTTCAAAAGCGGGATACCAGAGGGCGGAGATCAGTGGTGGTATTCTACCGGTTCGGCCCGGTTCTCCCAAGCCGGTAGCGGCAATCCACCGTTCTACTGTTGGGCTCGCCCGGGCTACCATATTCACCTTTTATTCCCTGCTTTTGAAGCGCAGCTACTCTGCGCGGCACTACAGAGTGCCGTGCGGCCGCTGCTGAAGCGGCTGGGAGAGTGCAGGCTTGCAGGAGGTGAGTAGAAACGCCTCTGCGCAAAGTGCATGTTTGGCACGCGTGTGCACCCAAAGTGTGCGCATGCACACAAAGCGCGCCCACCAAGCTACACCCACCAAACCGGTGGTAAAACTTTTTGAATCTCACCACTGGCGGAGATGTTTTGACAGCTTGGATACTGCTTGACTTGAGTTTTTTTTTAGGCCGGCATGAATGGCATAAACCAGATTTTGGATGTCTCTTGAGATGAAGTACTTTTGGATGGCATTCATGGCACTCTGTGGTGTATCCCATCTCTAGTTTAGTAAGCTTCTCTTAAGGCAGTGATGGCTAACCTTTTCAGCTTGATGTGTCGAAAATCGGGAAAAAGTGTAGCCTTCCTCGGGTCATGTGTCACTTCAAGAAATATCAATAATTTGGTTTATGACGGACTGGGCTGGGGTGATCACACAGGGCTGTGAAACTCGTCTCCCTGGTCTCAGGGCTGCAGGTGCAGGTTGTGGGGATCGGAAGGCCACCTTACAGGGCTGTGAACCTCATGGATCTCCTTTCCTCCTGCAGCGTTCCTGAGGTAATGAAACTGACAAAGCTCAGTTTATGGCGGTTAAAACTGGTTCTCTGCTGCAAAGATCTCGCGGCAGCGGTGACACCACGCCTCCACGCAACAAGCAGGGAGCAGGGATTGGAGCAGAGCACAGGCAGCCTCTAAATGTGCAGGTTTTCCCCACACCAACAGGCGTGTCAGTCAAAGTGCCTCGGCGTGTCACGAGTGACATGCGTGTCATAGGTTAGCCATCACTGTCTTAAGGCCAAGTGATACTCTGTGATAGGTTTTAAATCTTTTGCCCTGTGATTTTATTTGCCCTTGTTAATCCGTCTTTCCTACTCTCCCCTTCCCACTCTCGAAGAGAGCATTTATCTCCATTATTGCTGAATTCCAACCCCACATCCAGCATGTGCAGTTTTTTTTTTAAAGTGCTTCCTTTCTAGAGACAGATTCAAAGATCTGGAAAAATTGCGTTTCCATCACTTACCCCTGAACTATCAGGCAGCCAGATAAAAGTTTCCTCCCCGAAAGAGTTTGGGAAGTGTTGTAAAACAGTGGCCCTTGCTCCGTTGTGTGGTTTTGTTCAATCCCTTTTGAGGGCCCTATTAGTTGGAGGCCTTTTCAGAGTGTGCTGAGAAGATTGGGGTATTGCCAAGCCCATCGTTCTGTGCCGTTTTAAGGATCAGGGTGCTGCTTGTAATGCTGGTGTCTACGTATCTTCTGAGGGGAAAAAAATAGGTTTCCTTCTGTACCCCCTTTGAAGCCAATGTGTAGCTGATAGGGTTCTGATCAGTTTTCAAGTGTCGAATAATTTGAGTAATTGTTTCTTTGATTGCATTTTGATTAGCTTTCCCATATAGATCAGGGGTATCCAACCTTGGCGCCTTTAAGACTTGTGGATTTCAACTCCCATAATTCTGGGAGTTGAAGTCCACAAGTCTTAAAGGCGCCAAGGTTGGACACCCCGATCTAGAGTGATGGGTTAGTGAGTTCTTACCAGGTGCAACCCTAAGGGATGGAGAGAGGAATGTCTCGTGGTCATCTGGGGACCTGATCCTAAAACCAAGTGCTTTCAAATATTTATTTAACCTCCTCTTTGCAGAAAAATGGCAACCCACTTCCTCATGCATGAGAAGATCTGGTTCGATAAATTCAAATACGACGATGCTGAAAAACGGTACTATGAACAGATGAACGGTCCGGCCCACAGCCCTTCCTGCCAGCAGGTAAGATGCTAACATCTCCCGTGTCCAAGCCACAGGTGGCTTCTCATATCTGGTCCAACACAAGTGGTGCTTCTATCCGTCATTGTGAATTCTCTCCTACTTTACTCTGGTCCATCGAAGCTCGTATTTTTCTTCTTAGTTCATGTCTCCACAAGGCCTTGTGTTCTGACCCAGCTCCCCAAACACAATAAACCCTCTGTAGTTGAAGCATTGGTTCCTTTATTAGGAGTGCCGGCAGCCCTGGCAATATTTTCTCTTTCACCACAGGCTAACAAGTCCGTCCGTGCAGGAGACGAGTAGTTGTTTGCTACATCTATTCATCACTGTCCCCTGCCTTTTATCCCCAGGTGGGGCTTTGCTAACAGCCGTGGCTGTTCCGTCCCAAGGACCAGCCCATAGATTTCTACTGCTCTCCTCTCCTCTGCCTTCTGTGTATCCACACATCAGGCACTGGACCCAGCTGTTCCTCCTCTTCCTCATCACCCACCTCCAGACCTGAAGGCTGTTGACTCTCCATCTGAGGGCTTAGGCTCCGCCTCAGTGTCTCTGTCTCTCTCTGTCTCTCTCTGTCTCTCTGTCTCTCTCTCTCTCTCTGTCTCTCTCTCTGCCAACTCCATTCTCTCTGACCCTGACTCCCACGCCATCTCCTCCCTCCTCTGATTTGGCTGCTGGGGAGGCTGGCGGCTGACAGGCCACAACACCTCCCCTTTGAGGGTTACTTATTGAGAAAGCCCCGAAGAGCTTTATGGCAAGATTGGTCCTTTGCCCCCTAACGCAACCAGCAAGTACAAATTGTGTGCCATCTCTGCTCGGTTATCGGCATCGTAACTGGATTCATAGAAAGTATTTCTCCGGCCATTTTTAATTCTGTTCCATTGTCCGTCACATTTGGAATTGGGTAAGGTTTGTACTTCCCAATAATTTTGGGTCTTTGACAAGGGAGGGAAGGGGCCACCTTCATGAGAGTCAAGGAAATGGTGGAGGGTTCCGCTCCTTTGTGGGGGTGGCCCGATTCCTGAGTAACCCTTGAAGTAACACGCAGGTAGTCCTTGACCTACAACCAGAATCGAGTCCAAAATTTCCTTTGCTAAAGCAAGACAGTTCTTAAGTGAGTTTTGCTCCATTTTACGAACTTTCTTGCCACAGTTTTTAAAAAGCGAATTGCTTGTTCTGACTTAGGCTTCACAAAATCACGAAACAGACTCTTCATCCTGACAAAACCTTCTTTTATTTGGTTTTATTTGGTCACCCTAATTAAACGAACCGATTGCTACAATTCACATACAAGAAAGTCCAGGTAAACAGTCTTTCGTGAGATGTCACAACCACAGACCTTTCTCGGGCTGGGAGAGTTGCCAGGCCGATAGCTTCCAAATGCCATGCTGTAGCAGCAATTACTTGGCAAGAATGGAGGAACAGATCTTCACCCTAATTAAACGAACCAATTGTCTCCTGCAAACCCCATTCCCCTTTTGGTCCTCTTTTATTCACCGTCCACCTGAGCCTTTACTCCTGAGTCGTCCCTTGTTCCTTAGCTGTTCCCTTCTCCTGGCAGCTCTGTGCATGCGCACACTGGGAACAGGCTTCAACTGTTCTTCTTCCCCACCGATCTCTGACTCTGAAGGCAGCTGATAACTGTTGGATGGCCCTGGCCCTATCTCTGCCTCCCACGCAGAGCCCTCGTCAAAGCCTTCCCCAGACTCCAGGACTGGCCCAGGTTCCTCCCCAACCTCCTCACTGTCCGAGTCTGCCGCCAGCTCCGCTGACCGCTGGCGGCCACAACATCGCTGCACTTAAGTTAGTCACATTTTTGTGAACGAATCTGCCTTCCCCATGTACTTGGGTCGCAAAAGGGGGAATCATGTGACACTGCAACTGTCATAAATACAAATCGTTTGCCAAGGGTCTGGATTTTGATCATGTGACCCTGGGGGAATGCTGCAATGGTCGTAAATGTGAAAAATGGTCCTAAGTCACTTCCCCCCCCCACTCCCATTGTAACTTTGGTTGCTAAAGGTGTATTGGTAAGTCAAGGATTACCTGTAACACGCCACATTCAGTCTGAACACTAAATACAGGTACTCCTCGACTTACAACCATCATTGAGCTCCTGATTTCTGTTTGTTAAGTGAGACATTTGTTTTGCCCTGTTTTGCGAGCTTTCTTGCCATTGTTAAGTGAATCGCTGCCGTTGATAAGTTAGGGACCCAGTGGTTAAGTGAATCCTGCTTCCCCATGGATTTGGCTCGTCGGAAGTTCGCCAAAGTGACGTTGGGACACTGCAACCTTTATAAGTACATGCCAGTTGCCATGTGTCTGAATTTTGATCACGTGACCACCAGGATGGCGGCAACGGTTGTAAGTGTGCAACATGGTCATAAGTCAGTTTTTCCAGTGCCATTCTGTGATGACCTGGGGCGTGGCAAAGTCACAAAAATAGGTAAAGTCCCTTTAATGCCTCCAACTTGGCGCCCAATGTCCAGTTATCCTCGGCTGGAGATCAAATTCTTCCAAAAACAGTCTACAAAGGGAAGAAATGCAGTCCGAACCCAAAGTACAGATAAATTAGAAATAAAAAAACCCAACACAAACCACACTGAAGTAATTAACAGGCCAGGCCAGGATGATAAATTGCAGACTTTGAAAAGATAACGCAGCACCCACAGTTGGGAGGACGCCAAAACCCAGATAAGCTTCGACAAAGATAATGCACGCTTTGCTTCCAGCAAGGTGCTGTGTGCAAATGCCCTTCTTATATCTTGTTCCCTCAGCTGCAACTAATGAAAGGGATCAGGGCCCTTTCCCATAAGCCATGTTGCTCCCTTCTCCGTTCCTCCCTGCGTGCCCTAGGATGAAGAGGGGCTTGCCCTGGGTCTTCCTCTGAATGCCCAGCCGGACTGTGCCTTTTCCCCGTCTATTCCACAGCCACCAGAGCCACACTCCCACTCCCTATCAGCTGCTCAATCTCCCCCTCAGAATCAGACTCCAATAACTTTGAATGGTCACTAAAAGAACTGTTGTAAGTCGAGGATTACCTGTACTTGTAGTAATCTGAGCTCCTGGCTCACAGGTATCGGAGTACCATAGCTAACAGGAAACTTTTAATCCCCAAAGTAGTTTATTCTCTCCTCCCTTATAGGAGAAATTCCTCCATTTTTGCATTGCCTATCACTGGGGCCATTGCCTACCTCTCTTCTAGGACAAGCCAGGGTTCTTGGTTTGAAACTGGCTTGTTAAAACAAGCCCCCAGAAGCCCTTACGGTAGGGTCCCTGCAGAAGGAACAACTTTGGGGCAATTATTCTTATTTCCATCTCCCCAAGTCACATAGCTTCTGAGAAGTGCTTTCCAGTAATTTGGTTAGATGTCCCATCTCCACGCAGCTGCTACTGGTTTTAAGCGGTTCTCCTGGTTGTGTGCGGAAAATTGTTTCTCCTGGGTTTGAACGCTCACGACTCAAAAGATGCTATAATAGAAGGGAATCTTTGTAGCTCAGGGTTGAACGGTGGGGGTCCTTGGAGCTCTCTGAGCTTGCTGGTTTTCTTGCAGACATCTCATGACCCAACTAGGGAACAGCATCAGTGCTCTATCTAGTGCTCCCTTCTAGCACTAACGATGTTAGTGGGATAGTGAAATGTCTGCAAGAAAACCACCAAACTCAAAGAGCACCAAAGACCCCACACAAGCGACACTGTCTGGACACCTTAAAGCAACCCCTTATACGTGGGGCTTTGTTCAGGAGTTGTGTTGATCGGAATTTTGTACTGCAGTTATATTTTGAAAAAGTTCTTTTTTTAAAAAAAAAATGCATTTTATTCCTCACTTTTGGAGAAAGTGTTTGTCACCCTGTATCTTTAGCTGATGGAAAAATCTGAATGGGAATTGTTAGATCAGCCTGTTCTCATCCCACAGCTAGTCTATCACAAGCCTTTCCTGCTTGTTTGTTCCAGTAATTTTGCCTGTCCTATCCCCCCAGTGTCCTCAATTTTTCATTTTAATGTCTCAGTCCTCGATTGGGGATCGGAGGGATAGGTCCTTTTTTAAAGGCCTTTAATATAGAAACAGAGTTTTGTTCAAATTTGGGAGCACAGAATTTAAACTGCCTCCAATTTGATACCCATAACCACCCAGAGGCATTCAAGCGTAATGGGCAGTATAGAAATAGAAAATAAAATTACTCATCTCGCAGTGCTGGCTGGAATATCCTGAAGATAAATTATATTTTGTTGTATTGCTCAGTTTCCCCAAATGAACCTACTGAATTACGTTTGGGCCGGAAACCGATAGAATGGAAGCAGTTTGGGGTGTATTTTGCATGCGTCCCCTTTTTACGGCAAATTATTTTACTGACAGTGGCATGAGTGTGGCCTAAGGACGGTTTGGCTGGGCATAGTTCCCCTCACCTGCCTAATACAGAATTTAGGTGGTTGCCCCCACCCCTGTAGAGGTATTGCAGAAGAACCTCTGGAGGTAGTGTTATGACCCAAGCCTCATTTCAATCAAACACAAAGTATATATAAAAGCAAACCTTTTTTAATGCATCTCTGTGAATTCTGTTTATTCACAACAAAGAGTCATTAAAACTAATTGTCCCAGATAAGAGCAAGCCCTTTCAAGGTGGTGCAAGGCTGCCAAGAACACTAGAGAAAGTTGCCAAGAAATATTTAAAACACTAAAGAGTCTCCAAACACCAAGCAAGATATTCCGAACGTCCACAAGGCTTGAGTGCAAAAACGTCTTTGCTTCCTGCAAAGAACTCCGGTTTCTCAGCTGGCTTTTATCTCTTAAGGGAGGGGCCATCACCTTGCAGACTTACTCCCGAGGCACCCGTGCTGCTGCAGCTGCACTTTCCTTCGAGCAGCCCTGCGCGCATGTGCACTGGGCACAGGCTCCTCAAGGACCTCTTCATCACTGCTGCCAACCTCCACAATCTCCAAAGGCAGCATTCCACTCCCTGATGGTCCTGGCCCCATCCCTGCATCACACACTCAGGCCCCTCATCCGAGTCCTCGCTCTCCGAGACCTCAGCTGTCCGCACCTGCTGCCGGCAAACCACAATAGGTAGCTATGAAGAGTTGCCCACAACTGGCCACAGCTATTGCCACAAAGCGATGGCACGAAGGGTTTGATGGGCAAGCGGAGGTTGCCGAGGGCTGCAGATGGGCTCATACAAACACACCCTATCCACACCCCCAAATCCCAGTTATGCATTGTGCTTAGGTGTGCACCCTTCGTGCTGATTGGTTCCAACTTCCTACTGGAAACTTGTGGAACTTAACTTCCCCATCCAGCCACAGGGAACTCCTCGACTTACAACAGTTCATTTAGTGACCCTTGGAAGTTTCAGCAGCACTGAGAAAAGGGACTTAGGACCGTTTGTTACACTTACGACCATTGCATTCACATGAACACGTGATCCAAATTCGGACGCTTGGCAACTGACTCATACTTACGACAGTTGCCGCGTCCCACAGTCACGTGATGATCCCCTTTGGCAACATTCCGATGACCATATTTCATCCTTACGACTGTTGTAGTCATCAAAAATTCAGGCGCTGAATTTTGACTCGTATTTATGACCGTTGCAGGGCCCCGGGGGTCACGTGATTCCCCTTTTTGCGACCTTCCCACAAGCACAGTCAGCGGGGAAGCCCAGATTCCCTTAACGACCCCGTTACTCCCTTAACAAACTGCGATGATTCACTTAACAACTGTGGCAAGGAAGGTTGTGAAAGGAGGCAAAGCTCAGTGAACAAACGTCTCACTTTGCAACGTAGGTTTTGGGCTCTGTTGTGGGTCGCAAGTTGAAGGCAACCTGCATTTCTGCTACTAAAGAACTTGTCAAAGATGATTTAGACCAGGGGTCCATAACCCCCAAGCCATTGCCCACTACTAGGCCCTGGACCATTCAGAACCGGGCAGCGGCGCGCAGCTGATCTTGGGCAAGCGGCAAACTGCGTGCGCGGGCCAGTTCCCCTCTCCTACCCACCCCTCTCTGGGCCATGAAAGTTGGGGACCGCTGATCTAGACCAGGGGTCTCCAACCGTGGCCACTTTTAAAGCCTGGAGGACTTCGACTCCCAGAATTCCCCAGCCAGCTTGGCTAGACTTTCAACTCTATGCCTGCTTTACTCTCTTGTAATCCCTTTCTCTGCAATCTCTCCAGTCTAGGGAATAGGAGCCCCCCCCCCCCCAGGGACGGTTGAATGGGGAATTCTGGGAGTTGAAGTCCACAAGTCTTAAGGTTGCCAAGGTTGGGGACCCCTGATTTAAGACTGGTGGACTCCCAACTCCCAGAACCCCCCAAGCCAGCTTCGCTAGACTTCAGCTCTCGGCCTGCTTTTACTCTCTTGTAATCCCTTTCTCTGCAATCTCGCCACTCTGGGGAGTAGGGGAAAAAGAACCAACAGGCATGGTTGAATGGGGAATTCTGGGAGTTGAAGTCCGCCAGGCTTAAAGTGGCCACGGTTGGAGACCCCTGACCCCCCCTAGGCATAACATTCCCAGTATTTTTAGATTTTCGGTGTCCTATTTTGCATTTTCCTCTCTTTGTACTCGTTGACATGTGATGCGAACGTGCCCTACGATAAATCTTCATCCTAGCGGGAGGAGGAGGGAAAGCAAAGAACAAATGGGAAACGTTAAAATTTCGCTGGTGTATTTAAAAAAAAACAAACCCACCTCGGCAACCGTCCCTGACCGACAGCCACCTGCCTTCCGCGCAGCGCAGGAAACGTCTCCTTCAGCCCTTGCGCTAAGCCGGCGAATGTTCATGCCCCCAACCTTTCCACACGGCCAGCTGTTGTCCACCTTAAAAAAAAAGGACCCCTTTCCTTTTGAGCCGCCCTTGGGGAATTCCTCCTGTGTCTGTATGCACCTCTTTGGGAACAAAGAAAAAGAGAGAACGAGAAGGAAAACACACCACTTGGTTCTTTCTGCATGTTTGCAGGAGAACGGCGCCAGCACCATCCTGCGCGACATTGCCAGAGCAAGGGAGAATATCCAGAAGTCACTGGCCGGAGTGAGTACCCAAACGCTCTCTCACCAGCTGGCTCTTTCCCTTCTTTTTTTTTTTTTTCCTTTTTCCTGGCTGTGGCATATCTCTCAGACCTTCCTTCCTTCCTTCCTTCCTTCCTTCCTTCCTTCCTTC
>NW_020716986.1:32346-61849 GCF_900518725.1 Notechis scutatus | reverse complement strand
CTTCCTTCCTTCCTTCCTTCCTTCCTTCCTTTCTTCCTTCTCCTTTTCTTTCTCCTTCCTTCCTTCTCCTTCCTTCCTTTTTTTCCTTTTTTCCTTCCTTTTCCTTCTTTCTCCTTTCTTTTTTCCTTCCTTCTTTTTCTTTCGCCTTCCTTCTTCCTTCCTTCCTTTTTTTACTTCCTTTTCCTTCCTTTTTCCTTCTTTTTCCTTTCCTTTTTTCCTTCCTTCTTCCTTCCTTGCTTTTTTCTTTCCTTCATTTTCCTTCCTTCTTCCTTCCTCCTCTTTCTTTCTAGCACTGATGATGTTCCATAGTTGGGTAATAAAATGTCTGCAAGAAAGCTATCCAGCTCAGAGGACACCAAGCATCCCACCGTCCTCCTCCTTCCCTTCCTCCTCCCTGCAAGCCCCCTCCGATCACTGATGATGTTCCATAGTTGGATAATGAAATACCTGCAAGAAAACTGTCGGAGAACACCAAGCATCCCACAGCCCTCCTCCCTCCACCTCCTCTTCCTCTCCTCCTCCTCCTCTCTGCGAACCCCCCTCCCTCCCAGCACTGATGATGTTCCATAGTTGGGTAATGAAATGTCTGCAAGGCCACCATGAAGCTCAGAGAGCATCAGACAGTAATCAGCCTCCTCCCTCCTCCTGCCCACCCTCTCCTCTGATAAACACTTACCTGTGTGGTTGTCTATAGAGATTCTCGGTCATCCAGATCGTGGTTATCCCAAAGTTGCCTTCCCTCTCCTTCCCCCCCCCCCCAAAAAAAGCAACCTTTTTTCCCCCTTGAAGACGTTTTGCTTCTCATCCAAGGAGCTTCTTCCCTTCTGCTGAAGCTTCCAATCAAGAACTGAAGGAGCTTCTCGGGTGAGAAGCGAGACGTCTTCAAGGAGAAACAAAGTCCAGTTGCCTTTTTTTGGGGGGAGGGGGATGGGGAGGTGGGGAAGAAAATAAAAGCACCTTTGAGTCCACCTGTGTGGATTCTCTTGCCTTAAAGTTAGAGAAGCCCCGATTGGGCGAGATGAAGGCTTTATCTTGCAAAGCACAATATCACAGGCAGGCAAATCTAGGGTCTGGGCTTCCTCCAGGGAGGGCCGCTTTTGCAGATTAACCCTAAGAAACTACAGGTAGTCCTCGACTTAACAGTAATTCGTTTAGTGACTGTTTTAAGCTAGAACGGCACTGGAAAAAAAGTGACTCATGACAAGTGACTTATGACCCATTTCCCCCCCCCCCCCACTTAACCACCATTGCAGCATTTCCATGGTCACGTGATTTATACGCGGGATGCTTGAGAACTGACTCATGCTTACGACGGTTCATGGGGATACCCTAAATCCCCTTTGGCGACCTTCTGATGAGCAAAGTCGACGGGTGGGGGGGAAGCCGGAAAGGTCATAAACTGGGGAGGGGCAAAACTCACTTAGCGACTTGTCTGGCTTTGCCACAAATGCTTGGGGCTTTTTTTTACGGTCATACGCCGAGGACTCCCTGTAACGTGGGCTGTTTGGAGCCAGAATGCAGAATTCAAAAGTCTTGGCTCGTCTGACTGCAAAATTTTCCTTCGAAGGAGAGAGAGAGAAGTACTCGAATTACAGGCATTTCATTTAGTGACCACCCGAAGCTACAATGGCACTGAAAAAAAGCAACTTAACGGGCAGTCCTCACACTTACGACTGTTGCGTGATTAAAAAATGGGGGTGCTTGGCCACCAGTGCTTTGGCGGGGTCATGTAATCGCCCAGCTGGCTTCCAGCAGGCAAAAACCGGTGGAGGAAGTTGGATTCGTTTAAGGACTCTGTGGTTCACTTAACAACCAAGGCCGACAAACTTTGTAAAATGGGGCACGGGCCCCTTCATAACCGCTTTGCTGAGCTCCCGATTGTGGGGAGTAAGTCGAGGACTTCCTTAACTGAGCTGGCAAGGAATAATGTTGAGATGAGGCTGGTAAAGTCCTCCACTTGCAGCCACAACGGAGTCCCAAATTTCTGTCGCTAAGTGAGATATTTGTTAAGTGGATTTTGCCCCATTTTACAACCTTCCTCGCCACGGTTGTTATGTGAATCACTGCTGTTCAATTGGAAACCCGATTGTTAAGTGAACCTGGCTTCCCTATTGACTTTCCTTATCACAAAAGGGGATCAGCTGATCCCACAACACTGCGACCGTCATAGCTGTGAGTCAGTTCCCAAAGTGTCTCAGTATTGATCCTGTGACCATGGGGAAACTGCAACGGTCGTAAGTCTGAAAAACGGACGTAGGTTGCTTTTTCACTGCCGTTGTAACTTCAAACGGTCACTAAGTGAACTGTTGTAAGTCGAGGACTTACCTGTACTGCCCTCTGTGTGTCCTGGGAGAAGATAAGAGGCAGGCTTCCACTTACGATGAAAATTGAGCCCCAAATTCCCATTGCTAAGTGCTTAAGCAAGTTTCCCCCCGGTTTACGACCTTCCTCGCTACCGTTGTTAAGCGAATCACTGCAGTTGTTCAGTTCATCACATGGTCGTTCAGAGAATCCGGCTTCCCTGTTGACTTTCCTTGTCAAGACAGTTGCAAAAGAGGATCACGTGACCCCCGGGGACACAGCGACCCGCCGTAAATCCGAGTCAGTTGCCAAACGTCCGAATTTTGATCACGAACAGATGCTGCGACGGTCGTAAGGGTGAGAAACGGTCATAAGTTACTTTTTTGGGTGCCATTCAGAATAAAACATAAACTCACATCCTTCACACTCCACACATTGAATTGAAAACCTCTGATACTGCATCAATATTGCACCATACAGTAGAATTCAATAGAGTTACTGCTCTGGGATACAAGTTGTTTTTCAGCCTATTTGTCCTTGTTTGTATTATTATCCTGTACCATCTGCCAGATGGTAATAGTTAAAAAAAAAAGGGGTGCCCAGGATGAGATGGATCTTTGAGGATGTTTTGAACTTCCTTAAGGCCGCGGGAGCTATAAAGCTCTTCCAAAGAGGGGAGAGGGCAACCCGTGATCCTCTGGGCAATGACGTTAACCCACGTTGGATTCAAAAACCCCAACAACCAGTTCTCTGCCCAGTTGCTGGTGGGCGTGGCCTACCGGAACTTCTGGGAGGGGCATTTTTCACCTTCCCCAGAGTCCGGAGGCTTCCCTCAGGCCTCTGGGAGAGCGAAAATGGCCTTCCCCCGGGCCCTAGAGGCCCTCCGGAAGCCGGAAACAGCAGCCAAAAAAGCCAGTGCAATCCTAAGTTGCATTAACAGAAGGATACAACTAAGATCAAGTGAGGTAGTAATACCACTCTATAAAGCTTTAGTAAGACCACACCTAGAGTCTTGCATCCAGTTTTGGTCACCACACTATAAAAAAAGACGTTGAGAGTCTAGAAAAGAGTGCAGAGAAGAGCAACCAAGAGGAGTAGGGGACTGGAAGCTAAAACATACGAAGAACGGGTGCAGGAACTGGGCCTGGTTAGTCTAGGGAAGAGAAGGACCAGGGGAGACATAATGCCAATATTTGAATGAATTTTGATCACGAACGGATGCTGCGACGGTTGTAAGGATGAGAAGCGGTCATAAGTTACTTTTTGGGTGCCACTTAGTCAATCGCTAAGCAAACGATCGTAAGCCGACGACTGGAGTCTACTCTAATTCTAACTCCAGTGCAGGGAATATTTAAATATTTAACATTTAAAGAGGAGAAGAACTTTTTCTGTATTTTTTGTTTTTTGTTTTTTTAACGGAAACAAGAGATTCTGAACACAGTTCTCCTCCTTCTGGGCCCTTCCAGGTGTGTTAGCATTGCAGGCCAGAAGATGCACCTGCGGAGATGCTGGGTTGAGCAAAATCAAGATTAAAAACCAATATTATCAGAATCCTACACTTTTCTTTGGCTCCAAATTGGGGAGGTTTCACTTCTCTTGAAAAGCCAAGCTGCAAATCTTTCCCCCTTTAACAACCTTCCTTGCTGCTGTCGCTAAGTGAACCCTTGCAGCTGTTAAGGTAGTAACATGACTATTAATCAATTTGGCTCCTCATTGGTTGCAGAAGATCAAGTGAAATACACCCCCTCCCCCCGGGACACTTTAACAGGCATAAGTACATGCCAGTTTCCAAGAGTCTGAATTTCGATCACCTGACCACGGGGATGCTGCAATGGTCGTAAGTGTGAAAAAAGCTTTGTAAGTCGAGGACTGCCTGTACTGGATGTGAACTGGATGTGAACATCCCTGGCAGGTGTTGAGGATTTGAGTCAGTTTGGGGCAGTCCCTGAATGAGGCTCTGATGGTGATTCTGATGACAAGCTTGTCAATCAGATGTCAGGTAGGAAAGGGAAGAAAAATCTTATCAGCAGATGCATGCAGGAAGTCCTTGACTTAAAACCGTTCATTTAGTGACCATTCAAAGTTGCAATGGACCTGAAAAAAAGTGACTTAACGTGTTCTGACCCAAACCTTGTTTCAAGGAAACAACCACGAAACAGAGGTAACAGCAAAACCTTTTAATGATTATTTACGAATTCCATTCCTTCATGGTTAAAACGCTGTTTCAAATTATTTGTCTCTGATAAGAATGAGCCTTGCCAAGGTGGTGCAAGGCTGCCAAGAACACTAGAGAAAGTTACTAAGAAATATTTCAAACACAAAGAGTTTCCAAAAACCAGCCAAGATAATCCGAACGTCCACAAGGCTTGAGTGCAAGAACTTCTTTGCTTCCTGCAAAGAATCCCACCTCCAAGGGCTGGCTTTTATCCCTTAAGGGAGAGGCCATCACCTTGCAGCCTTACTCCCGAGTCTGCCTGTGCTGCTGCAGCTGCTCTTCCCTTCGAGCAGCCCTGCACTGGGCACAGGCTCCTCGGGGGACTCTTCCTCACTGCTGCCAGCCTCCACAACCTCTGAAGGCAGCACTCCACTCCCTGATGGTCCTGGCCCCATCCCTGCATCACACACAGGCCCCTCATCCGAGTCCTCGCTCTCCGAGACCTCAGCCGTCCGCACCTGCTGCCAGTGATCCATAACATTATGACCGCTTTTCACCCTTAAAATCATTGCAGCGTTCCCAGAGTCCCCTGATCAAAATTCAGATGCTTGGCAACCAGTTCATCTTTATGATGGTCGCAGTGTCCCGGCGTCCGTGATCCCCGTTTGCGATCTTCTCCCCAGCAGAGTCAATGGGGAAGCCGGATTCACTCAACAACTGTGTGACTAAACAACTGTGGTGATTCCCTTAGCCACTGCTAAGGGAATGTGGATGTTCTGTATTAAATATCCATATTCTATTTTTAAGTGACGCTTGGAGAACTGTTTGCTAAGATGGTTATTATATTTCATGCTGGATACGACCTACCCTAAAAATTTGAAGCTTGAAGGAGAGTACGGAAAAATGATTCCTAGTTTTCTGTTATATAATATAATGTAACATTATGTTATATTATATTCTATATATTATATTGTATTGCATTGTATTGTATTGTATTGTATTGTATATTGTATATTATAATACAATACAATACAATACAATACCATACTATACCATACTATACCATACTAAACTATACTATACTATCCTATACTATACTATACTAATTACATTGTTATATTATAATGTATACATTAAATATATATATGTATGTATCTACCCTATTTTCCCCAAAATACGACCTACCTTGAAAGTAAGTCCTAGCTTGATTTTTACATGTATGCCCAATATAAGCCTCACCCCCAAAATAAGCCCTAATTAAGATCCCGCCCACTCCAGAGTGGACGGGTAAAAATTAAGCTAGGGTGGGGATGGGAGGGTGGAGCTGCCCTACTACTTAAACTTGGACAGTTGTAGCCAGGCCTTGCACACCCCGACATCTGCCTCACTGGCCCATTTCTTCTGCAGCTGGCCAGGCTTTCCTGAAGGCCTCTGGAGCTGATAAGAAAGCTCAGGATCGATCCGGAGCTCTGTTATCGGCCGCAGAAGAAGTTTCTGAAGGCCTCCAACAGCGAAAAGGGGGCCAGGGGCAACAGGCGCAAGTGAGGTTAGTCAGTGGATGGCATCCTCCGAAAATAAGAACTGGTGCCTTTTTTTGGTGGCAAAACAAAATATAAGACAGGGTCTTATTTTCGGGGAAACAGGGTGTGTATGTATATATATATACATATATATACATATACATACATGTATGTATGTATGTATGTATACATATATAATGTAAAATGTTCTGCTTTTAAAACACTTGAAATTAATTAGGCACTTGCTCAGTTCAGCTGTGGAAATGTTTCCGGTCTCAACCAAATTACCTCCCGTAATTACAGGTAATTCTCGACTTAAAACAGTCTGTTTAGTGACCATTCAGAGTTACGACAGCACCGAAAAAAGGGACTTATGACCGTTTTCCACACTTACGACAGTTGCAGCATCTGCCTGGTCACGTGCTTTACATTTGGATGCTGGACAACTGACTCACACTTATGACGGTTGCAGCACGTGATCCCCCTTCTGACAACCAAAGTCAACGGGGAAGCCAGCTTCACTTAACAACCAGGAATTCATGTGAAAAACATGGCAAGGAAAGTCGTAAAAAGGGGGGAAACTCCCTTAAAAGATTCCTCACTTAGCGGCATAAATTTTGGGCTCAGTTGTTGTAAGTTGTTTTAATCCAAACCCTTTTACAATAAAACAAACACGAACCAAAGGGAACAGAAACCTTTCAATGATTCTTACGGTTAAAAGACTTCTGCAAACTAATTAACTTTGATAAGCACAAGCCTTGCCAAAACTATACGAGGCTGCCAAGAATAACAGCTAAGAAATAATTTACAACACAAGAGTCTTCAAATACCAAAATACTGGAATATCCATGAGGCTGGAGTTTCAAAACGTTTTTGCTTCCTGCAAAGAACTTTCGCTTCACAGCTGGCTTTTATCTTCTTAAAGGAGGGGCCATTACCTTGCAGCCTTACTCCTGAGTTGCCCGTGCTGCTGCAGCTGCTCTTTCCTGCGAGCAGCCCTGCGTGCATGCGCACTTGGCACAGGATCTTCGGGAACCTCCTCATCACGGCTGCCAGCCTCCACAATCTCTGAAGGCAGCAGTCCACTCCCTAATGGTCCTGGCCCCTCATCTGGGTCCTCGCTCTCCTCAGCCGTCGGCACCTGCTGCCGGCTAACCACAACATAAGTCGAGCCCTTCCTGTACTTACAACCATTGGTTTAGGGATCACTTGAAAGCACAACGGCACTGGGGTAAAAAAGCAATTTGTGACTTTTTCCCAGTCATGTGGCAGCATCCCCGTGGTCACCTGATCAAAATTCAGAGGCTTGGCAACTGACATGGACTTACAACAGTTGCAGCGTCCCATGTTCCCCTTTTGAGACCTTTTGAGGAAGCCAGATTCATTTAACAACCATGTTCCTAACTTAACATCTGCAGCCGGAAAGGGGGTAAAACGGGGCAAAAACTCACTTAATGGCTGTCTCGCTTAGCAACAGACATTTTGGGCTGTATTGCCATCAGTTGAGGAAAAGTAATTCGTAATTTTCCCTTTTATATGTAAGCAGCTGCTTTTAAAACACGAACTTAATGCCTTGGCTGGATTCAGCGCTTGGAAACATTTCCAGTCTTGGCCAAATCCCATTATTATTATTATCATTATCATTATTATTATTATTATTATTATTATCATCATCATCATCATTATCATTATTATTATTATCTTTAGTGAGATTCACAGCCTTTGGGGCTGGTTGGTAGCTCAACATCTCGAGTCCTAACCAAGGACCTAGGAACTGTTCAGGTACTTCGGAGGATATAAGCTGTTCCAAGTAGGGTGGGTTTTTTTGTAGAATCAGGGTATTCAAGTCTGATAAATTCAGGATTTCCAAATAGCGAGGCAGCCCTTTCGGTATTGCTCCAAGGGCTCCAATCACAATTGGGATAACACCTGATGATTTCTTTTTCCAAAGTCGCTCAACTTCAATTTGTAAGTCCCGATACCTTGTGATTTTTTTCTTGCTGCGTGTCCACAATTCGTGCATCACCAGGTCTTGCAATGTCAATGAACCAACCCTTTTTCTTTTCAACTATTGTCATGTCAGGCGTGTTGTGGGCGAAGTGCCTGTCCGTGTGAATTCTAGAAGTCCCACAAGATCTTGACTTTTTCATTCTCCAGAACCTTCTCAACATGTTGTTCCCAGTAGTAGTAGTAGTAGTAGTTATTATTAGTTAATCTTTAGTGAGATGCAGGGCCTTTGGGGCTGGTTGATTTACTTTTTATTATTATTATTGGTTAACCTTTAGTGAGATTCACAGCCTTTGGGGCTGGTTGGTTTACTTGTTTTTTGTTGTTACTGTTATTATTAAGGTTACCCAATTGCATAGAGACATCGGGTAGTTTACAGTATGCGTGGCATCTAACTGAAAGGCCAAAGCAAAGAAACCCGACCCAGCATTAAAAAAATGTTCCAAGAGGGAGTTCACAGATGTCCTATGCCAGGCCTGGGAAAAAAGCCAAGACATGACCGGGACATTCTGTTTTAGAGGGCAGGATTTTTGGCAGAGAAGTCCTGCCTCCAGGCAGGACAAGAAGCAACAGATGGGAAACTCATCAAGGAGAGAAGCAACCTGGAACTAAGGAGAAATTAATTTCCTGACCATGGGGACAATTAACCAGGGGAACAGCTTGCCGAAAGGAAGTCGTGGGTGCTCCATCACGGGAGGTTTTTTAGGAGAGATTGGTCAGCCATTTGCCTGAAATGTTGTAGGGTCTTTTGCTTGAGCAGGGGGTTGGACTAGAAGACCTCCAAGGCCCCTTCCTATTCTGTTAATTCTGTTATATAACGTCTCGCCAAATATCCTGTGCATTCAAGGATGTTACACAATAATGCCCTGTTCTATGCCACAGTGTTTCTTGCACGGAGAACGGTCATTCAAGCAAATGTTCATTCATTTAATCCTAATTATAATTCTCTGGCTGTATTGTGACCCTTTTCAGCTCAAGACAGTTTTGCAAAACCCTCAGGAAGCCGCTGGCCTTCGGTCCAAGAAGCGCTCGGGTCACGCGGCTGTAAGTTGCTTGTGGGAAGGAGTGCGATCACCTTCCATCTGTCTGTCTGTCTGTCTGTTTGTCCCAGCTGGCATGGAAGAAACAGGCATCCTCCGTGCCTCTTGTTGTGGTTACTTGCAAAATGGTGTCCTGTCCGTTGTCCCATTTCTGTGCATTTTTGCTTCTCAATTTCCTGCATTGAATTGGGGACCTTAAGGCACCTTCTGGAAGAGATTGGCTGTAATGTAATTCACTTTTTAAAAAAACATATATCTTCAGGCCGCCTAAGTATATCAGATACTTATATTAGCCATACCCTATACCAGTGGTGGCTAACCGTTTTGGGCTCCTGTGCCAAAAATTGTGTGCACGCTTGCGGGCCAGCACCCAGAAGGCAATGTGCGCCCTGCCACGCCCCCTGTGCATGTGCATGCGATTTGCCACCCCTTACCGCCCCCTTACCTGCATTGCGCCTCCCATCTGATTTTCGGCCCCTTTGAGGCCTTTTCCAACCTGCCAGAGGCTCGAGGGAAGCCTCTCCAGCCTTTGCAGGCCGAAAAATGGGCCCGTTTTGTCACTTCCAGTATTTTCGGAAATACAGGAAGTGACCAAACGGGCCTATTTTTCTGCCTGCAAAGGCTGCAGAGGCTTCCCTCAAGCCTCTGGGAGGCAGAAAAAGGCCCAAAAATCAGCTGGGAGGCGCACACATGCGCAGTGCAGGTAAGTTTGCCTGGGGCTCGTATGCCCGCACTAATGGCTCTGTGTGCCATCTGTGGCACGCGTGCCATAGGTTCGCCATCACGGCCCTATACTTAAAAAATCCCTTATTTGTACAGGTAGTCCTCAGTTTTATGACCACAATAGAGGCCAAAATTTCTGTCACTAAGCAATACGGTGGTTTTAAGTGAACTTTTTACAAAACTTTCTTGCTGCAGTTGTTAAGTGAATCACTGCAGTTGTTTAAAGTCAGTAACATGTTTGTTAAATGAATCTGGCTCCCCCATTGACTTTGCCTGTCAGAAGGTCGCAAAAGGGGATTATGTGACCCCCCCTCCGGGAATGCTTTGACCGTCATAAATAGGAACCGGTTGCCAAGTGTCCAGATTTTGATCACGCAGTCATGGAGATGCTGCAATGGTTGTAAGACTGAAAAACGGTCATATAAGTGACCTTTTGTGGTGCCGCTGTAACTTCGAACGGCCACTAAACGAATTGGTTGTTTGTAAGTCGAGGATAACCTGTACCTGTTCTGACCCAAACTTTGTTCCAAGTAAACACCAAACAGCCATAAAAGCAAAACATTCTAATGCTTCTCTGCAAATTCTGTTAATTCACTTTTAAAAGGCTATGAAAACTACTTGTCTCTGATAAGAACGAGCCTTGCCAAGGTTGTGCAAGGCTGCCAAGAACACTAGAGAAAGTTACTAAGAAATAGTCCAAACAAAAAGTCTTCCGATACAAACCAAGAGAGTCCAAACTTCCCCAAGGCTTGAAGTGCAAGAACTCCTTTGCTTCCTGCAAAGAATCCCACCACCGAGGGCTGGCTTTTATCCCTTAAGGGAAAGGGCCGTCACCTTGCAGCCTGACTCCCGAGTCACCTGTGCTGCTGCAGCTGCTCTTTCCTTCGAGCAGCCCTGCGTGCACGCACCCTGGGCACAGGCTCCTCGGGGGACTCTTCCTCACTGCTGCTAGCCTCCACAATCTCCAAAGGCAGCACTCCCCTCCCTGATGGTCCTGGGCCCCCTCCCTGCGTCACACGCAGGCCCCTCATCCGAGTCCTCGCTCTCCGAGACCTCAGCCGTCTGCACCTGCTGCCGGCGAACCACAACAGTACCTGATTGAAGAATTGATTATACTTCGTCAAATAACGGTGGATGTTGAGCAACCAAGTAGATTTTTCTGGGGGTGGGGGGGTGGGCTTCAAAAATTTTAGCGATTGGTTCTTTGCCCGGTTGCTGGGTGGGTGTGGCCATGGTGGGCGTGGCTTAGTTGGCCTCCTGCATCATGGCGGGGGGGGGGCATTTTTCCCCTCCCCGGGCTCCAGAGGCGGCTCCGGAGGTTTTTCCTTGAGCCTCTGGGAGGTAAAAACAGCCTCAGCAAGCTCTGGAGGCCGGAAACTAGCCTGTTTCCAGCCCCCTGGAGCCTCCAGGAGGCCTGTTTTTCACCCTCCCCAAGCCTCACGTGCGCCCTGTACTTACCTGGCATCCAAAAACGGGCCAAGTGGGGACTCCTGGGAGGGCGGGGCCAGCCAGGTGTGTGGATTTATCCAGTTTGCCGAACCGGCTTTCACAATGATAAAATTAAATACCGGTTCTTTCAAACCGGGATGAACCGGTAGCAGGCCACCCCCTGGATTTTTCCCAATGGAAAATGTCGTTGTTGTTTTGTCAGAAATCCGTTTCCAGACAGCCTGATGCAAAAGTTGGCTCCAGTTCACTGGAAGAGTTTTGTGCTGCTCATATCTCACGTGCTTTTTCTTCTTAAATCTTTTGCGGGTTCCACCATCTGCTTTTTGCACTTTGCCACAGAGTGGCTCGTCGTTAAAGGCCGGAGAAATGAAATCCTTCTTACAAAAATAATGAAAAAAAATTAAAAAAAATTGCATCATACTCAATAGCTGATAAGATTTCTAGCCCATCTCTTCAGAGTCCTGTGGATCCTAGGGAGAGGTGGACATTTCTGTCCCACCCTGAATAAGGCAAGGTGGTTTCTGCCCTCAGCCTTGTGGGATGGGGAGATTTTATGACAGGTTCTTGCACTTCCTTTCTTAACATAGAGCTCACCCTTCCCAGTTGAAGATGCTGGACTGTGTCCTAGCAAAGTACGGCATCAATAAAGGAGAAAGTTTGTAGTTCAGGGTTGAAATGAGAGACTCTTGGCTGCTGTCTGAAGCCTCAATCATGAGATTATCCAGTTTGTGTCATGGAATGCTGCAAGGACACAAACCAAGCCCAGAGAGCACCAAGGACCCCACCATCCTCCTCCTCCTCCTTCTCCTCCTCCTTCTCCTCCTCCTCCACCCCCCACAAACCCTACTGCCTTTTAGCACTGGTGATGTTATCTAGATGGGTCATGAAATGTCTGCAAAAAAACAACAACCGAGTTTAGAGAGCACCAAGGAGGAGAGAGGGAAGGGAGGAAGGAAGGAAGGAAAGAAAGTCACTAGTTGGGTCATGAAACGTGCAAGAAAACCACCAAACTCCAAGAACACCGAGGGGAGGGAGGGAGGGAAGGAAGGAAGGTAGGTAGGTAGGTCACTGATGATGTTACCTAGTTGGCTCATGAAACATCTGCAAGGAAACAAACCAGCTCAGAGAGCGCCAAGGAGAAGGAAGGAAGGAACCAAGCTCAGAGAGCCACGGAAACCCTCATAGAAAGGTCATCCAGCGTTGCAACTTTTAATTATCTAGGCTGCGTTAGGCCTCTATTATAAAGACCTTTTAGGAAAACAAGGAAACACACCCTGGGCGTTGAAGCATCTCCTCTCCCCTTTCCTTTGCAAGCCATAAAAGCTGTGAGGTCTTGTGCTCTTCCTGGTTCCCAGTTGCTTTCTGGAAGTCTTCCCCTGTCCCATCTCCCTCCTTGTGGCTACCACTTTGGCTTCGTTTTCTGTGGGGTCTGGTTGGGGTTCAGCGGTTGGCCTGGCCTCAAACTCCCTCCCTCCCTTTGCCCTCGCCCCCGTCTCTTGCAGACCGCCAGCGGCCCCTCCCCTGCAGGACCGGCCGGAGACCAAAATGAGGTGGTCATCAGGATTGCTAACTTGGAGGCAGAAAACCAACACCTTCGTAGCGGTGAGTAGCCACGCCGTAAGGCTCCGGTGGTAGCTTTTAAGTTGAGGGGTTGCCGTGTAGCATCCTATCCTTTTAATCATGTTTTTTTTTCTTCATGTTTTCAGTGGTCACAAACCTCCAAGTGGCCATCTCCAAACTGGAGTGCCGCCTGAGCGTGCTGGAAAGGGCGTCGGCTTCCCATCATCCTTCCCCACCTCCACCAACACAGGTAAAATATGCTTTTTAAAAAAAGTGTTACACATGTTCACTTGCTTTGCTCATTTGTAGACTGCAAATGCTTTTTAAAATCCAAGAACCGCTCCTTCCAAGGCCTTCTGAGCAACCTTCACAGAATGGAATGGAAGACAATACGGAATTGGATTTAGCAATTAGGGATTATTAAGAATAAAATAGAATAGAATTAGGAATTATTGGGAATAGAATTAGGAATAGAATAGAATTAGGAATTATTAGGAATAGAATAGAATTAGGAGTTACTAGGAATAGAACAGAATTAGGAATTAATTATTATGAATAGAATAGAATTAGGAATTATTTAGAATGTAATAGGGAATGGGATAGAATGCAATTCAGAATAGAATATAATTCAGAATAGAATAGAATGATAAGAGTTGGAAGGGACTTTGGAGGCCTTCTAGTCCAACCTCCTGATTTAATGGGCATCTTTGCCCTGACCCCCCAAAACAGCCAGATGCCTGATGAGCGATGTTCAGATATCCCAATTCGTTCTCCTCGGGAGTAGAGCAGGGGTAGGTTGGAGCAAGGCCCCTCCCCAAACCTTCAGGCAAGGTCCCTCCAATGGTTGCACCCATGCCATGCAGGGCTTTATAGGTGAAGTCCCCCCCACCCCCCCGTGCTTGGAAGGGGGAATGGGACAACTGGCCATGGCCAACTCGCCACGAGACCACTCGTTGCAGGGCAATTTAAGAATTCTATTTAATTATTTTAAATAAGTAAAAAAATATTTTAATGGTTGCCATTCACCTTTCCTTCTGTCCCTCCTTTTGCATCCTTTTTTGAATGATTCTATTCCGCCGTTTCTTTGATATTAGTGTAACTTTTTTTTAAAAAAAGTTTTTATTTTTTAAAAAAACAAACATACACATACAAAACATAAAAAACATAAAACCATCTTCCATTTTATGTACATACAGTGTGTCAGTTGTTTACAAATCTTTTGTGCTATCCTTTTATAGTCATTTACTCACAGTTTATATCAATTTTCACATTGTCAGAATAACATATGCTTATATATTTCTCGGTAATTAATCATCCATGATTAATCTATCTATTTTATATGAGATATTCCAAATTTCCAATGGTTATATATGTCTATATTGTGTTTTATATCAATCTATTAAATTTCTATCACAGAATTATCTAGTCTATTACATTACCATGTCTTTTTATCCAACCATTGATGAAACAAATCCCGTATCATATAAAATTGTTTATCTTCTTGTTCTCTAATTTCAAATGTCAATTTACTCATTTCAGCACAGTCCATAATTTTCTTAATAACTTCCTCCTACGTAGGTATTTTATCGTTTTTTCCAATTCTTAGCAAATACAATCCTAGCCGCTGTTAATACATTTACAATCAAATATTTCAACTCTTCGTTGTATATTTCTGATATAATTCCCGATATTAGTGTAACTCTTGTCCCGCAGGAGTTGTCCTGTGGATGTCAGGGTCCTGATGGATGCCCTAATTAATCTGGAGCCAAGTTTCAAAAGAAATCCATTTATTTATGAGGAGCAACATGTCGGCACTTTTACTGCCCACCTATGACCCTGTTTCCCCCCCACAAATCACACTCTCCAATGAAGCCACTGCCCACCTATGACCCTGTTTCCCGCCTCCTCCCAGGGTGTGTCATGAATCACACTCTCCAACGGAGCATTTTCTTGCTTGCTTTAGTAACCTGGGATACAGTCTGGAGAAAGGTACGCGTGAAATGCTCTTCTAGTCGTAGCAACCGAGCTTCTCCGTCAGTTCTCCACCCACCCACCCACCTACCTCAATGGCAACTCAAGAGCAGTCCAGGAATGCTTTACAAGTTGACGGTGGAGAGTTTGCCATGGTGATTTGGCCGTGGCGGATGGTCCTAGGTCCCTTTGAAAGATGGGGCGCCCGCTAGCGTTGAGAAAGCAAGGCCCTCTTCCCACGTGCTCTGCAATCTAGACCTCCCCCCTGGGAATGGCTTTCGGGGCCAGGCTCACCTTCTCGTTCTCTCCACAAAGCACGTCACCCCTATGAAGAAAGTCGAGCCCCTGGCTGTACCGTCCAAGAAGGTGGTGCTCCCTTCAGCTGCCATCAAAGAAGAGTCCCCGGGCGGTGCCGGTGCCGCCGAGGAAGACGACGAGATCGACCTGTTTGGCAGCGACGAGGAAGAGGAAGACCAAGAGTCTGCCCGCCTTCGGGAGGAGCGGCTAAAGCAGTACGCCGAGAAGAAGTCGAAGAAGCCGGGCTTGATTGCCAAGTCCTCCATCCTTCTGGACGTCAAGCCGGTAAGTGGGAGGCTTTTTGGAAGGGAGGCCTGGTTGGCATTCCCACATGCCCGGCCCACACTCACCCCCCCGCCCTTCTGTGTTCCTCCGGCCCACAAAAGCCGCGTGGATCCTGCACCCATCCTCTTAAGGCGAGAAACCAAAATTCCATTTTTCTGCAAGTTCCCTGCCGCAGGCCGGTGGTGGTGGGGGGAAGCGGGCGGGCAGAGAGATGGGACAGCATCCTGCCAGCCACAACGGGCTGTGTAGAGGCCTCACGGGGCATCCACGTGGCCTGTTTTTGGCCGGCAGAGTGCTACCGGACGCTGTGGAGGCTGAAAACGTGCTGCGCAGGGGTTCATTTTGGCCAGCAGAGGTACCGCGGGCCCGTCATTTGATATTTTTCCAGGCTGGCCCCAGCCTGTGGACCTTGAGTTTGGCACCCGTGCTTTAAGGGCAGAAAAGCAGGTGCCCCTGGCTCACCCAATTGTGATCTCAGCTCTTGGCAACCACCTGCAGTCCTTCCTTGCCGGCTTCTTCAACAGAGAAGATTGCAAGCAGCAATCTGCATAGGGCACACCGCCTCCTTTCCCAAGTTCCTATCTTTCTGGCACACAGCAGGTAGGGGAGCTGGCGCACTGGGCCGGAGAAAGGAAGCACGGATCGTCAGGATCCGAACTCCAGCCTGCCGGTTCTGTGCACGGAGGTGAAGCTGCCTGCCCTCTTTCGGCAGGCAGCTCTTTTGCTCTGAGTAAGGAGCCGTGCTTAGCGACCGCACCTGGATGAGCCAAGACTTTGGTCACTAAGTGAGGTGATTATGTGGACATCACGCTTAACCGCTCACATAAATTATGACAGTTAATGGGCAGGCTCCATTACGGTCGTAACTGGAGGAAAGCGTATAATTTGTTAGTTGGAAAAGTGGCTCCCAGATTCCTCCTGATTTTTCCATTACATTTCTGCTGGAATTTGGATATTTCTGTTGGAATTATGGAGGGGCGCGATGGCTGAGCGGTTAAAGATGCTGAGCTTGTCAGCAAGAAAACCGACAGCCTGGGTTCGAGACCCGAGGGCTGCGTGACAGGGTGAGCTCCCATTCCTCGCTCCAGCTCCTTGCTCTACTTAGCAGTTCGAAAGCATGCAAACATGAGTAGGTACCATCGTTCCGTGCACCTTTGGGATATAGATAGAATAGAATAGAATTCTTTATTGGCCAAGTGTGATTGGACACACAAGGAATTTGTCTTGGTGCAAATGCTCTCAGTGCACATAAAAGAAAAGAGACATTCATCCAGAGTCAAGAATCATCAGGTACAACACTTAATGATAGTCATAGGGTACAACAAGCAATCAAATCATACTAGGAAACAGTCAATATAAATCATAAGGATACAAGCGACAAAGTTGCAGTCATACAGTCACAAGTGGGAGGGGATGGGTGATAAGGAGTGATGAGAAGATTAATAGTGATAGTAGTGCAGACTTTGTAAATAGTTGGATAATGTTGAGGGAATTATTTGTTGAGCAGAGTGATGGCTTTCGGGGGGAAAACTGTCCTTGTGTCTAGTTGTTCTGGTGTGCAGTGCTTTATAGCGTCGTTTAGAGGCGGGGAGTTGAAACAATTAATGTCCAGGATCTGAGGGGTCTGTAGGTATTTTCACAGCCCTCTTTTTGACTCGTGCAGGATATACAGGTCCTCAATGGAAGGCAGGCTGGTAGCCATTGTTTTTTCTGTAGTCCTAATTTTCTCTGAAGTTTGTGTCTGTCCTGTTGGGTTGCAGAACCAAAACAGACAGTTATGGAGGTGCCGATGACAGACTCTGTAATTCCTCTGGAGAACTGGATCAGCATCTCCTTGGGCAGTTTGAGCTTCCTGAGTTGGCGCAGAAAGAACATTCTTCGTTGTGCTTTTTCGATGAACATTTTTTATGTTAGGTGTCCATTATAGGTCTTGTGATATAATAGAAACTAGAAATGTGAAGGTCTCCGCTGTTGATATTGTGTTGTATCGTAAGAGGTGGAAGTATGGGAGGGTTTCTTCTAAAGTCTACCACCGTTTCTACAGTTTTGAGTGTGTTCAGTTCCACGATGGCCACAGGACCACAGAAATTGTCTTTGGACAATGCTGCCTCCCTCAGCCAAGCAACAAGATGAGCACCCAGAGTTGGATAGGAGTAGACAGGGGAAACGCTTGCCTTTTATTTCTGCTGATCTAAGGGACCCTGGTGGTTCCTTAACCGGGTGTGCAAAACATACTGTTTTGGAACAGGCCATTTAGGGGATCGTTGCAACATGTCTGTTGCCTTCCCAGACCGAGACTTTGCAGGGATACTCTGAGGGCTTTCTTTTAGGCAATCTTCTGGAACAGTAAGTCAGGGGTCCCCAACCACCGGGCCCCGGACCGGTACCGGTCCGTGGATCATTTTGTACCGGGCCGCCTATTTTGCTTGGGCGCCGCCATCTTGTTTCGACGGCGCTTGAGAAAGTGCTTCCGGGTGGGCTTGTCGGTCGTCGGTTGGAAAGCGGCGTTTGGGTGCTGAAGGAATCCTCGCGCCTTAGTTTCGTCGAAGGGGGGGGCGGCGGCTTCGAACAAAGAGCCGTCCCGATGGCGGTGGAGTCTCGCGTTACTCAGGAGGAGATTAAGAAAGAGCCCGAAAAGCCCATCGACCGCGAGAAGGTACAAAGGAGGAGTTGAAGGTGGTGGGGAGAAGTGGGGGATGGCTGGCTGGCCGGTCGCTCGGCTCGCCTTGCCTTGGTCGTGCGTGCTGATGCCGGTACCGGTCCGTGGATCATTTTCTACATTTTGTACCGGGCCGTGGCACAAAAAAGGTTGGGGGCCACTGCAGTAAGTGGTTCGGGAATGCTCTCTGCACGCCAGTTTCTTAATGTTCTCTCTCTCAGTGGCTTTCCGTTCCCTTTTGGCTTTGGGTAGCTGCAGAAAGAGGAGACACATTTGTACAGCAACATTGTAATTTAATGCGTTGGGCAGACTTTGGATGCCACAGATAAAGTGGTAGACAAATTGCAAGAGGCTCAGTTGCTTATGCACAGCCGATGTTTGTAGGACTCCTATCCAAGGGAAGGTGAAAAGGGAATGTTTTGTTTAGCGCAGAGGAGCTTCAAGATGGCTGGGGGATGTAGGACAGGGGCCTCCAACCGTGGCCGCTTTAAGACTTGTGGACTTCAACTCCCAGAATTCCCCAGCCAGCAAAGCTCTAGTTTCTCTGCTTTCTCTGACTGTGATTGTCATGACCCCGTTGGAGCCTGAATCCGCAGGGGAGGATATGCCAGTGCTATGGCCGATGAAGACTGAGAGGGCAGCTTCGTTGGCTTTGGGGGAAGGGGGGGGGGGGAGGAGCAGGACAGGCATCCCCGGACCCCTCGGAGGAGCGGGGGCAGAACAACCGAGAGTGGGCAGGAAGTGGAGATAAAGAACCACAAAGCTCAGGCAATGAGCAAGGACTTGTCTCCTCCTGATCCCTGAGCACAGAGAGTGGAGAGGAGGCAGGAACAGTGCAGGCCAACCCGACAACTCGGGAGGAGAGCGCCCCGCCCCTCTTCATAAGGCACACCTGGGGACTGAGACTTAAGGAGGCGCATTGGGAGGGATATTTGTCGGGAACAGACGCTGATTTAGTGGAGTTTGGTGTGCCATTGTCGACTTTTGGAGTTTGCTGGACTTCTTGACTTCTTCCTTGGTTCCTGGATTCATTGACTTATTCCCTTGCCACACTGGGCTTCTTGCCTTGAGGCCGTTGTACTAACAGCGTTTTGCTGGACTACTTGCAGCCAGAGGCTGCTGAGTGTGTGTGTGTGTGTGCGCGCGTGTGTGCACTTTGCTTTGGGACTTGCCAGAAACATGGGAGTGTTTGAGGGAAAATTGGAGCAATGAAGGGTCAGTTTGAACTATCCACTCACTGTGTTGCCTCCGTGCCTTGCCCTGGGTCATCACAGTGATTCAAAGTGGCAAAGAGACACATCGCACCTGGGGCTGTGGGCAGTGCGGGAGGCAGATCATGGCTGTCAGGCTCCCTCTGCCTGGCTGGCTGGCTGTGGAATTCTGGGTTTTGAAGTCCTCAAAGTCATAAACGTTGCCAAGTTTTGAAGCTCCCCATGTTGGAGATAACCAGGCTGAGCCTGAAGGTGGGGTCAAATGCATCATTAGTCTGGAGACCCTACACCCTAAAAGTCCACCACGCCCTTCCGTCCTTGAAGTCCATTCACTGTTTTCTGCCTTGACCATGAAATAGATCAGATTCTGGTGTGCCCTGCACAGAATAAGTAAATTCACAGTGCTTTTGATCCCTGTCCTGCTCTCTTGGTTTCTCGTGCCCAAAAGAGCACTATCATTTCATGCAATGACTAAATTGGTGGCTGATTAGACAATTAGCTGTCAGGGCTCCAGCAGTCACCCCCATTTAAATCATGAGTCTCGATCCAAACTTCCAAAACTTTAAAAAAAAGATTTATTGGGAGTTAACATGTCCGGCACTGCCTGGGTGTAGCCGACTCTGAGGCACATCATCCATTGTCATCCTTGACCCCGGTTTCCCACCCCCACCCCCTACGTGTATCGTAATTCATATTCTCCAATGGGACACATCCATAGCCAAGAGTCATCAATCATGCTCTCCAGTTGCGGCAGAAACTTCGGTCACCTAGGTATTATCTTTGAAAACATTAATGGGATGCGCTTTCGGTTTGCAAGCTGCTGCACTGCTCCACCCCCCCCCCCTTTCTGTTGGCAACTCTAAAAAGACCAGAGAAATATTTTATAAGTTGACATTAGTGTCCTTTGGAGAAACAATTATTTCCCTCACTTTTCCCTTTATTTCTGCATTATCCCCCCCCTTAGCTAGCTGTGTGTTTGAAGTCCCCTCTTTCTCACTTCTCCCCCCCCCCCCCCCCTTCCTCGTTTCTAGTGGGACGATGAAACGGACATGGCCAAAATGGAGGAGTGTGTCCGATCTGTTCAGGTAGATGGCCTCGTCTGGGGGGCTTCCAAACTGGTCCCGGTGGGCTACGGCATCAAGAAACTCCAGATCCAGTGCGTGGTGGAGGACGACAAAGTCGGCACAGACATCCTGGAAGAGGAGATTACCAAATTTGAAGATTATGTAAGTTTTTCAGAGGTGGTTGTTGTATTGCTGTCGGATGGGCCACCGTGAAGTTCTACCAAAGCGAGTAAAAGGCTTTTGAGTTATAAATCAAATTATAAAGCAGGGAATATCTGGAGGGAAGAGGGCTTATATGCCAAAGGTTCTCTTGCAGAGATCAGAGATTCTCTCAAATTACCTCTGATAATCTGTAGAACGGGGATCAGTAATCTTCTACGCACACACACGCACACACACATCCCAGGACCAGTGGCCAGGCTTACTGCTGCTTTCACAGATCTGGGCATTTTCTAGTTCCTGGGTCACCTCTGGCTCTTTAGCCTTTGCCTGTCTGGCTCGCATAGATTGCTTTTATTTTGATGATGTAAATGAGGATTCAATCACCCAGGCCAAAAGAATTCTTTAAAAGATCAAATCATGGCAACTGGAGCAAAGTTTATTCCAATGGAGATATGTCATTACTCATCCAAGTAACTTCTTCGGTCAAAATAAAAAAAAATTGGGGCAGGTAGAAAGAACGGTTGGAAAAAAGACGGTTGCAGGAACTGGGCACAGCTAGTCCAGTGAAGAGAAGGACCAGGGGAGACATGATAGCAGCCTTCCAATATCTCAGGGGCTGCCCCAGAGAGGAAGAAGGCGGTCAAGCTATTCTCCAAAGCACCTGAAGGCCAGACAAGGAAGAATGGATGGAAACAGATTAAGGAGAGAGATTCAACCTGGAAATAAGGAGAATAATCAACCAATGGAACAGCTTTTGCCTTCAGACATTGTGGGAACTTCATCCCTGGAGGCTTTCAAGAAGAGACTGGACTGCCACCTGTCAGAAATGGTGTAGGGTCTCCTTCTTGGATGCGGGGGTTGGACTAGATGACCCACAAGGTCCCTTCCAACTCTTGTTAGTCAGTTAAATCTGTTAAACCAATTCTTGCCATACAGATTGCAGGGGGTTTCGTCATAAAATGAAAAGCAACATGAAAACAAAGTTTCAATCATCCAGGCCAAAAGTATCTCAAAAGGTGAAACAAAACAGTTTTTAATAAACTTTGATCCAGTGGCCATGATCTAACCTTTTAAGGTATTTTATTTTGGGAAGGCAACTGCTTTTATTATTGTTTTTCAATTCTATGCCTACATGGGGACCTGTGCACCCCCACAGTCTTAGTGGTTCACCCTTCCACAACAGTCCCAGTTTCTCATATGGGGAGAATAATTGCCTACTCCAGCTCTGTCATAATTTCCTGCTCCTCTGTCTCACATCTGGGCAGGGAACACGTTGAGTTGGCTGCTCAGTGCCATGACCTCAAGAACTTCCGAACAGTCCTCTCTCTCTCCCCCTTACACAAGCTGGGTGGATAAATTCCTTTCGGAGACTATAGGTTGGATTATTTCAAATGATAGGTCACATCTATCAGTTGTGGGAGCGCCATTACTTGAGACTTTCAAGAAGAGATTGGACTCCCATCTGTCAGAAATGGTGTAGGGCCTCCTGCTTGGGCAGGGGGTTGGACTAGATGACCTACAAGGTCCCTTCCAACTCTGATTATATCTTATTATCTGACCCATGGGCCGGAGGTCACCAACCTTGTTCCAGGGAGATTCAGCAGCCAGAAGTACACAACATTCTCTCTCCCCCAAATCATAAAAGATCAGAGATTTTAAATTACCTGATAGATATTAGACCAGGAGTGTCCAACCTTGGCAACGTTACGACTTGGACTTCAACTCCCAGAATTCCCCAGCCAGCTTTGCTTGTTGAAATCCACAGGTCATAACATTACCAAGATTGGACACCCCTGTTCTAGGACCGTGCATTTAAATTGCATGCTCGTAACGTCATAGCTGTGTTCGCTCATTTATTTATTTATTTGTTAAATGTATTTCCCACCTGTCTCGCCACGGGGGCGACTCCAAGCGGCTTACAACTATAAAAAGGAACAAAAACGAAAAGACATTGTAAACAGAACGGAAGTAAAACAGCAGAACAACAAAGTAGACATTGAGAAATCAGCCCAACTAGAGTAGATAACATCAGTGTGCTAATCAAGGGGTCAATTTGTAGGCTCGGTTGTGTTCTGTAAACCCAGCTCCTTTTGTAGGCCCTTATTCTGTGTGTCATGAAATCAAGAGGGCTCAGACAGCCATTAGGGCATTTTGGTTTTTCTCCTGCAAATACCGTGTGTTCTCCGAAAATAAGACCCTGTCTTATTTTTTTATTTTATTTTTTTGCCACCAAAAAAAGTGGCACCAGGTCTTATTATGAGGGGGATGCCATCCACTGACTCACCTCACTTGTGCATGTCACCCCTGGCTTCCTTTTTGCTGTCAGAGGCCTTCAGGAGCTTCTTCTCTGACTGGCAAGGCTTTCCTGAAGGCCTCTGCAGCTGATAGGATCGATCCTGAGCTTTCTTATCAGCTCCGGAGGCTTTCAGGAAAGCCTGGCCAGCTGCAGAAGGAATGGGCCGGCAGGGCAGGTGTTGGGGTGTGCAAGGCCTGGCTACAACTGCCCAAAGGTAAGTAGTAGGGCAGCTCTACCACTCCCCCATCCCCACTCTATCTTAATTTTTACCCTTCCACTCTGGAGTGGGTGGGATCTTAATTAGGGCTTATTTTGGGGGGTAGGGCTTATATTGGACACCCGTAAAAATCAAGCTAGGGCTTACTTTTCAGGTTAGGTTGTATTTTCGGAGAAACGGTATTATCCCTTGCCTTACTGTTATCTCAGGAAATGCTTCATGCATAGAATTCCGTTCCCAGTGTTGCTAACTGAATTCACCCAAGTCACTAAAAACCTTTATCAGGGTGCCGTTTTTATTAAGGCCTTCGACAATGTTAAGTCCAAATCAGACCAGGGTTTGGCTTAGCACAGTGGTCGAACTCTTTGAGTCCCAACGAGGGCCCGTCATACTTGTTCTGACTGCTGAGTTTTGCCCCAAATAACCCCCCCCCCCTCTTTCTGGTGCCCTCAGGGTTGAGGTCTCGCAGTCGCACCTCGTGGGTTTTCAGCAGCTTCCAACCACAGTTAATGTTTTATTTAGTGTGTGGCGATAGTTCAGGACTGGGAAACGGAACCAGAAGTCATTCCTACGCTGTTCACTTCACTCAGCAAAGATGAGGATAACGGAATCACAGAGTTGGAAGGGACCTTTGAGGTCTTCTAGTTCAACCCCTTTCTCAAACAGGACACCCTATATTTTTACAGGCAAATGACTGTCTAAAGCAGGGGTCTTCAAACTTGGCAGCTTGAAGATTTGTGGACTTCAACTCCTAGAATGTTAGCTCAGGAATTCTGGGAGTTGGAAGCCCACAAGTCTTCTAGTTTGAAGGCCCTTGTTCTACAGAGTGAGATCTGTCCACTCCCTCTGTAATGTCTCCTTGCTGGCTAGGCATATAACTGAAGAATGTATACAGGTTGTCCTTGATTTAACGAACACAATTTATTTTATTTTATTTTTTAATTTATTCATCAAATAAAAATTAACACATGCCAATGGTTTAGACAGTTCCTTCCTTCTCCTTAAGGCAGAGGTCTCCAAACTTGGCCAAGTTTAAGACTTGTGCACTTCCAACTCCCAGAATTCCTCCTCCAGTCACGTTAGCTGGGGAATTCTGGGAGTTGAAGTCCACAAGTCTTAAACTTGGCCAAGTTTTGAAGACCCTTGGTCTAAAGAATCAAAGAAATGGAGGTAGTTGTGGAGGGAATGAGAGACTAAAAGATATGAAGAATGGTTGCAGGATTTGGGTATGGCCAGTCTAGAGAAAAGAAGGACTGGGGGCGGGGGGGGGGAGCATGGTAGCAGTCTTCCGGTATTTGAGGGGCTGCCCCAAAGAGGAGGGGGTCAACTTATTTCCCAAAGCACCAGAAGACAATCAATGGATGGGAACCAATCAAGGAGAGAAGCAACCTGGAATTAAGGAGAAACTTCCTAACAGTGAGGACAATTAACCAGTGGAGCTGCTTGCCACCAGAAGTTGTGGGTGCTCCATCACCGGAGGTTTTAAAGAAGAGATTAGACAACCATTGATCTGAGTTGGTATAGGGTCTCCTGCTTGAGCAGGGGGCTGGACTAGAAGACCTCTGAGGTCCCTTCCAGCTCTATTTCTGATTGAACATGGGAAAGAAAAGTGTCTCAAATGGGTACTGTTCGTGTTTGAACCATGCGCACCCTGGCCAAAGTTCCTTTTAGGCATCCATTGCCCAAATCCCTTCTACACGAACCTCTGGATGCCTGAATGAAATTAAAGGCCTCGGGATCTCCGGGTCTCCGCCGTGCAAACTTTTCTCACCCCTGTCTTTTGCCTTCCAGGTGCAGAGTGTTGACATAGCTGCTTTCAACAAGATCTAACGGCAAACCTTTTACCCTTTCCAAAGCTAATAAATGGTTAAGAGTTGGAGAGCCATGCTGGGGCCTTCTTTTTCCCTGCTTCGAGTTCAGAGATTGTGTCGCTTCGGCTGAATTAGGAAGCCGCCTCGGGGGCGCCTGGTGTCAAACCCGAAACTGACATATATGTGTAGCCATTTTTAGTTAGGCTCGGTATATATTATTTTTCTTCCTTTCTCTTTGGCAGTCATGGGGGAAAGTTTTCGGGCTTGCCACATTCCTAAGCGGGGGAGGAGTGGAGATAGAGTTGTATAGGATAGGTCAGTGGTCACCAACCAGTGGACCGGGGACCACTGGTTGTCCGCAGAGAAAGGTCACCCCTCCCCAAAGCAATCCAGACTGCGTGGGAACACAAGGCTGCGCCGCCCACACGGCCCGCGGGAACACAAGGCTTGCGTCGAACAACACGAGGTAGTGAGGAGAGAGGGAAAAGGGCGGAGACGGAGAACTTGCCCACACGCCTGGCCTGGCCACCGGGCTGCTTCTTTCCACTTCTTTCTTCTTCTGCTTTTGGCTGCATGCAAGGAAAGCAGCAAAGGTCTTTCTTTCTCTCCCTCAAACTCCGCCAGAAATGAGTCTTTGGGACCCTGCAAGGCCTCCTGCTCCAAGAGGCTGCGCCAAGTCTCACAAAGACTCATTTCTGGCGGAGTTTGGGGAAGAGAAAGAAAGACTTCTGCGGCTTCTGCTGCTTTCCTTGCATGAAGCCAAAAGTCTCTCTCTCTCTCTCCCCCTGAGAACGGATCTGGAGACGGGATCCTGCGATCCCAAATAAAGAATGATCGATTGGTAGGAAAATGGGGTGGGGAATTTTCCTGCAGACTTATCTTTAGGGATTTTCCCAGGGTCTCTGGTCCGCGGGCTTTAAAATTATGAGTTTGGTGGTCCCTGAGGTCCAAAAGGTTGGTGACCCCTGGTCTAGGTGATTCTTATTCCCGTGGGAAAATGAGCTGACCGTGGGAAAATGAGCTGACCATGTTCAGGCCCTTGAGGTGGAGATTTATGACATCAAGCAACGCTGAATTACTTCTATTGGAGAATTTGACTTGGGGGGGGGAGTGTTTCTAACTTCTAATATTGTGGGGTAATTCCAGGTTGTGTCAGATCCGGAATTGCCACGGCCATTTGCCAATTTGATGCTTTCCTAAATAAAAGAAATTGTCTTGGAAGATGGACTTTGCTTTTCTTTTTAGAATGGATTTCATCCCTTGGAACCTTGACATTATTCCAGATCTGACACAACCTGGAATTACTCTACATAATATTGGAAGTTAGAAACAACCCCCAAAAGTCACCCTTCTCCAATAGAAGTAATTCAACGTGGCTTGATGTCATAAATCTCCCACCTCAAATGCTCCCTTCCAGAGTTCGCTCATTTCACAAGCGGCGTTTGGCTCCGCCCTTCTGCACCCAACTGTTGCGCCACCATGGAAGGAAAGGCCCCCCCTTCTTCCCTAAAAAAAAAAAAGGATTTGAGAGAGGAATTAAGTACAGGGGCTCCTCGACGTACAACCCACCATTGAGCCCTGAATTTACACTGTTAAACAAGGCAAGCGTTAAGGGGGTTGTGCCCCACCCTTTTATAAACTTTCTTGCAACAGTCAAGTGAATCTCGGCAGTTGTTAAGGGAGTCACGGAGTTGTTAAGCCTCCTGTTCCTGTGCAAGAATGTGTGTTCTATTGGCTGTTCTCAGACTCCCATGGGGCCATGTAGGGGTTATCTAGGGGTCATAGCTGGCTCCATAGGCAAAGTACAAACCCTAGGTGTCTGAGTTAAGTTTGGTTGCGGTTTGGAAGGGGATGCAATGTCCTTAGGAGATTGCGCAACGTAGCGAGCTCTGCATCTTCTAAATGGTAGTGGATTAATCCCATTATGTCCACGTCTTAATCCCATCATCCTGGAGCTGAAGATCTTGTTTCGTAGATAGGCTGGCCCAGTCTGATTCTTGAGTTTCTGCCTCCCTTAATATATTTAATTTACCTTTTAGGGGAAATATTTTATCCTGCCTTTTTGAATATTTCTCAAAATATTTCATTCTTCTGGGGTGGGGGGGCTTCCCACAATCCATAATAATAATATTAATACTTAGAATCAATCACAAGAGTAATGAAATAACCATCAGACCGAACAGGTAATCAGAAAAAACTAAAAACCGAGGCTTTGCAATGCCTAATTAATCTTACCACAATTTATTGGGTAAAATCACATTGGGCTGACTTCTTCTTTCCATTTATTCTGTCTCGTCCAGGTGCAATTTATGATGTCTATTTGCCTGTCTTGCCTTTATCCAAACTCTCATAAATCAATACCTATTTTAGAAACTGCTTCCAAGTCTCCCTCACAAAAGGGACTTTGGCCGATGTACAGATAAAAAGGCAGAAAAAAGACAATACAAAAAAAATGTAAACCAGAGGTTAAAATTCAGCATGAAACGTTAATGAGAAGCCTGGCTACAGGGGTGCTATCCTGCCAACTCCTCCGAGATGCCAGGGCCAGGATTTTGCAGGCTGCCCAATTCCACAGCCACTCACACAAACAAAACAAACTTTCAAATAAAAAATAGAAAGTACAGGATATTAAAAAAAAGAAAGAAATCAAGAAACCCCCTCCAAATGCAGCCAATGAGCAACGGAAGGGGACTGATCCTCCCCCATCCTGGACCAGTACCTGGGGTAGCTACTAGGTCAGTGATGGCAAACCTTTTTGTTGTGGTGTGCTGAAAGCACATGCTTGTGTGTGCTGGCACCCACAATGCAATGCTTACCCCGCCGTGCACCTCCCAGACAATTTTTGGCCCATTTGAGGCTGTTTTCGCCCTCCCGGAGGCTCGAAGAAAGCCTCTGCAGCCTTGGGAGGCCGAAAAACGGGCCCGTTTTAGCACTTCCGGTATTTCCAGCAGGCCCATTTTTCGGCCTCCCAAGGCTGCAGAGGCTTCCCTCAAGCCTCTGGGAGGGCGAAAACGCCCTCAAACGGGCCGAAAATCGTCTGGGAGTTGCGCACGTGCGCAGTGCAGGTATGTTTGTGCCATAGGTTTGCCATCGTGGCACTAGGTCCTCACTTTGTGGAAAGGGTGATGCAAGTCTCCAAGGTGTGGGCCCCCTCCATGGGACCTGCCCCTGTGAGTGCTGTGCCCACCCCCGGACCGGAGTGACCTGGAGGGGCCCGACTAGCTGACCTCACCAGGGGCAGGAACCAAGGAAGGGGCAGGTACAGGCAGTCCTCGACTTAAAACAGTTTGCTAAGCGACCAATGTTACAAACACATCCTGAGCGTTTTTCACACCATGGCAGCATTCCTGTGATTTATTATTCGGCTGCTTGACAACTGACTCAGGTTTATGACGGCCACCGTGTCCTAGGGGGAAGTCATGTGATCCCCTTTGGCAACCTGACGAGCGAGCCAGATTCGCTTAACCCTGTGAGGAATTTCACACCTGTGCTGGTTCACTTCAACGTGGCAAGAAAAGTCGTAAAATGGGACTCAACTCGCATTCACACATTTCTCCAAATGGCCACCGAAAATGTCGGGGTCTTAAGTCAAGGACTACCTCGTCTCAAGAAGGCCGGGTTCTATGAGGAAGGGGAAGGTGCGCAGTGAACCCCGGACAACCCACTCCCACATCTGTCAGCGCAGCTATTGAATTCCCGGCAGGGGAGCTCCCTCCCCACACCGAGCAGCCGTAGCTCCGTGGGGCACCGAGGAGCTCCGGGTGCCATCGCGATGCCCTCGTCCCAAGGAAGGTGGGACCGTCTCCACTCCAGGGCTTCTTCCCCCGTCCCCCCAGGATCTGTTGCCATGGCCTGGGGAGGGGACCATCAACCAGCTTTCAAAGTGACAAAAGTTTAGTCTTCATTTGTCTATTCTCTCCATTACTTCCTTCTACGATTCTATTCTCTCTTTTCCATTCCTCTTGTTTCTTCATTATTCTATCCTATCGTATCCTATTCTCTATCTTCTCCATTCCTCTCTTCTTTATTATTCTCTTCTATTACCTATGTTCTGTTCTGTTTTCTATTATCTATTCAGTTTTCTATTTTATTTTCTATATTCTATTTTCTATTTATTCTAATCTTTATTCTGTTTTTGGTTCTGTTCTGTTTTCTAGTCTGCTAATTTTCATTCTTTTCTGTTTTCTATTCTATTTTTTGTTCTAATCTTTATTCTTTCTATTCTGTTCTGTTCTTTCTTCTCCATTCCTCTCTTCTTTATTATTCTATTCTGTTTTCTATTCTATTCTCTTTTATTTTCTGTTCTCTTCTAATCTTTATTCTATTTTCTAGTTATTCTTCTCCATTCCTCTCTTCTTTATTATCCTATTCTGTTTTCTATTCTATTCTCTAGTTTATTTTCTATTCTCCATTCCTCTCTTCTTTATTATCCTATCCTATTCTATTCTATTCTCTTTTATTTTCTGTTCTAATCTTTATTCTATTTTCTAGTCTATTCTTCTCCATCCCTCTCTTCTTTATTATCCTATTCTGTTTTCTATTCTATTCTCTAGTTTATTTCCTGTTCTCTTCTAGCCTTTATTTTCTTTTCTGTTCTCCTCCATTCCTCTCTCCTTTATTCTCCTGTTTTCAACTCTATTTTCTGTTGTCTTCTCTTCTAGCCTTGATTCTATTTTCTATTCTCTTCTCTAGTTTATTTTCTGTTCTCTTCTAGCCTTTATTCTATTTTCTTTTCTATTCTCCTCCATTCCTCTCTCCTTTATTCTCCTGTTTTC
>NW_020716986.1:344-27346 GCF_900518725.1 Notechis scutatus | reverse complement strand
GCAATAAAACTTTTTCATTGCTAGCCCTATAAATCCCACATTGGCGCTAAAACACGCATAAAAAACCCTCAGAGGTTGGCTTAGGGCCAACTGCGCAAGGCAGCGTGCCTTAGTTTCCCTTTCTCTAAATCAGGTGCTTTACGTCCTTCTCTCTCGCTCTCCTCTTTCTCTCCTCTTTTTCTTTCTCTTCTCTTTCTTCCTCTCCTCTCTCTCTCTTTCTCCTATCTCTCTCCTCTCTTTCTCTCCTCTTTCTCTCTCCTCTTTCTCTCTCTCTCCTCTTTCTCTTTCTCTCTTTTTCTTTCTCTCTCTCCTCTTTCTCTTTCTCCTTTCTTTCTCTCTCTTTTTCTCTCCTCTCATCTCTCTCTCCTCTCTCTCTCTCTTCTTTCTCCTTTCTCTTTCTCTTTCTCTCCTCTTTCTCTTTTTTTCTCTTTTTCTTTCTCTTTCTCTCTCTTCTCTCTCCTCTCTTTCTCTCTCTTTCTCCTTTCTCTCTCTCTCTCTTCTTTCTCTTTCTTTCTCTTTTTCTTTCTCTTTCTTTCTCTCTCCTATCTCTCCTCTTTCTCTCTCTCCTCTTTCTCTCTTTCTCTCTCTCCTCTTTTTCTCTCCTCTCTCTCTCCTTTCTCTCTCTTCTTTCTCCTTTCTCTTTCTCTCCTCTTTCTCTCTTTCTCTTTCTCTCCTCCTTTTCTCTCCCTTTCTCTCTCTCTCCCTTTCTCTCTCTCTCTCTGCTCGCTCTCTCTCTGAAAGAAATGATGCCTCCGGTTGGATCACAGCTTACGGCTGTTGGGGGAGGGGGGAGGAACAACGCCGTGGTGGAATCCGAATCTTGAGCGCACCCAAAGAGGTCATGCACGCATATTGGTTAACGGGGCATGCCTCAATGCCTGTGCACAATGTTGCTTTGCAACATTTTTTCAGGAAGCGCATCGTGGGTGCAAAAAAACAACAACAACCCAGTGCAAATTTAACCCTGTTTAAACTGTTCGACCACCTTCTCCTTTTTTTTTATTTTATTTAAAAAATTCTTTATTGAAATTCAAAATGTTAAAAAGTTGGCAAAATTCAAAATATTAAAAAGTTGACAATAATTCCTATAATAGAAGATGTATCAATACCTTTCAACATCATTTTCTTGACAGTACAATAAGTACAGTACATACTATTAATGCCCATCTTCTCCTATCCAGCTTTACGTCTGGCGCTCCTGAATATTTATTTTTATCATTTATTTATTTCTGGAGGCGGTCCTCGAATTACGACAGTTCGTTTAGTGACTGTTTAAAGGGACAAGGGCACTGGAAAAAAAGTGACTTGCGGACCATATTTTTCGCCCAACCGTTGCAGCCATCTCCACGGTCAAAATCCAGACACTTGGCAAACTTGACTCAGACTTGTGACAGCTGCAATGATTCATTTAACAACTGGCAAGAAAGGTCATAAAATGGGGCAAAAGTCACCTGTTTCACTTAGTGACAAGAATTTTGGGGCTCAATTGCGGTCGTAAGTCAAGGACCACCTGTATTCCATCTTTTTATTATTTCTATAAATAATTCAAGGTGGCGATGCTGGCTTTGGGATCAACTTCCCATTAACTTTAGACCAAAGACCTGTGCTTGTAAGAAAGGAAAAATGAGATAATCCTTAATTTAAAACCATCATCCATAATTTCAATCGTATAGTTGCAAAATGGGCTGGCCAGACCTGATTTTAACAATCTCTTTGCAGCGGTCTAACTCTGTGGTCGTAAAACGAACCTGTTCTCTGTGAGACAGTTTTGGGCAGAAGTTGAAACTAAACGCCAGTTTCCTGCAAACACACCTTAAGTTGTGTTACGCTAAAAATAATTGTAAATGTGGGCCAAGTGGGCCAAGAAACAGCCGCGTGACCATGGGAGGGAGGTTCTTGGAGCTTCCAATCCCAAGTCATAAGGAGAAGAGAACAGAACAGAACATAGAACAGAAAATAGAATACAAAACAACAGAACAGAAAATAGAATAGAATTAGAAAGTAGAATGGAATAAACAACAGAGCAGAGCAGAAATAGAACAGAACAGAATAGAATAGAAATAAGAATAGAATGGAATGGAATGGAATAGAATGGAATAGATTGGAAGGGACCTTGGAGGTCATCTAATCCAACCCCCACTCAGGCAGGAAACACTATGCTATTTCAGACAAATGCCTGTCCAATCTCTTTTTTAAAAGTTCTGGAACATTCGAGACTTCTGGAGGCAAGTTGTTCCACTGATTAATTGTTCTCTTTATTTTTATTTATTTATTTTGTTTGTCAAGCATGCATGAGAAAACATACATTACATAATATACTGTATAAACATATAAGTATAAACAAAAGTAGCTTTTGGAAGGCCCGTCATAATTTTGAATGTGGACCCGTCGTAAGTTGAGGACTACCTGTACTTCATTTGGGATTGGTAGGTAAAGACACCGAGATTAAAAAAAAAAAAAATCACAGAAAGAGATCATTAAATCAGGGTTTTTCAATCTTGGGAAGTTTTAAGGTGGATGGACTTTGACTCCCAGAATTCTGTAGCTGGGGATTCTGGGAGTTGAAGTCCAGCTATCTTAAAAGTGCAGCTATCTCCCTTTGGAAACACTGGCATTATTAAAGCACGCTTTGCAAATCCTGGCTACCTGAATATGTGAAGCTTGTGGTTTAAAGCAGGGATCCTCAAACTTGGCCACTTTAAGACTGGTGGACTTGTGAAATCCACCAGTCTTAAAGTTACCAAAGTTGGAGACCCCTGGTTTAAAGTATGGTGTGTGGATCCAATCTCTTCAGTTTCTCTCAAATTCCTTGATGGCCGTGAGGGCGAACCGGTGGCATGCAGAGCCCCTCTGTGAGCACATGCGCCGTTTCCCCAGCTCAGCTCTGCTGCGCATGTGTACCTCCCGCCAATCAACTGGTCCTCGCATCTCTGCGGGGCATGCTTGGGGTTAGTGGTGCGCGTGCAGGGGTCATGTACGCATGCGCAGGGCATGGGGGTGCCTGCACGGGTGTTGTGGCCTGCCAGTGGAGCTGGCAGCAGATTCAGACAGGGGGAACCTGGGCCAGACCTGGAGTCTGGGGAAGGCTCTGACGAGGGTTCTGGGTCGGAGGCAGAGATGGGGCCAGGGCCATCTGACAAGTTACCGGCTGCCTTCGGAGTCAGAGATCAGTGGGGAAGAAGAACAGCTGGAGCCTGTTCCCAATGTGCGTATGCACAGAGCTGCCAGAAGAAGGGAACAGCTGAGGAACAAGAGTAAAGCCACAGGTGAATGATGAATGGCCCCTCCCATAGGAAATAAAAGAGAAGTGAAAGGGGAATGATTTTTTTCAGGAGACAATGAGTTCAATTCATTAGGTCTGTTCCTGACCTCTTGCCAAGTCATTTCTGCTACAGCATGGCGTTTGGAAGCTATCGGCCTGGCAACTCACCCAGCCTGATCAAGGTCTGTAGTTGTGAAATCTCATGAAAGACTGTTTGCCGGGACTTTGCTGGAGAGGAATTCCCTTTAACCTGAATAAAAGGGGTTTTATTGGGATGAGGTGTCGGCTTCATGATCTTGGGAAGCCTCTGTCAGAACAGCCAGGTGTGTGTGTGTGTGCATTGCATTTTAGGGGTGCGTGCGACCCCCCCAAAGAAGAGGGGGTCCACCTATTCTCCAAAGCACTTGAAGGCAGGACAAGAAGCAACGGATGGGAAACTCATCCAGGGGAGAAGCAACCTGGAACTAAGGAGGAATTTTCTTGATTGGGAGAACAATTAACCAGTGGAACAGCCTGCCACCAGAAGTTGTGGGTGCTCCATCACTGGAGGTCTTTAAGAAGAGACTGGCCAGCCAGTTGTCTGAAATGGTATAGGGTCTCCTGCTTGAACAGGGGAGTGGACTAGAAGACCTCCAAGGTCCCTCCCAGCTCTATTCTGATTGATTGATCTTCTGTTTCTCTCCTCTTTCGGGATGAGATTCAATCATACTTGGAGAAGCCCTGAGATATTCCACTGGAAACCTGGAATTAAGGAGAAACTTCCTAACAGTGAGGACAATTAACTAGTGGAACAGCTTGCCTCCAGAAGTTGTGGAAGGCTGGACAGCCACCTGTCTAGAATTGTGTAGGGTCTCCTGCTTGAGCACGGGGTTGGACTAGATGTTCTCAAGGTCCCTTCCCAATATTATTCTGTAAGTCTTTGATGAGTGGAACAGCTTGCCTCCAGAAGGGCCCCCAACACTGGAGGTTTTTAAGAAGAGACCCGACGGTCATCTATCAGAAATATTATAGGTCTCCTGCGAGAACAGGGGGTTGGACTAGGTGACCTCCGAGATCCCTTCCAACTCCACTACTGTTACTGTACAACCAAGGGTCTAATGTGGCGTAGGAGCAACCTAGAACTAAGGAGAAAATTTCCCGACCGTTGAGAAAAATTAACCAGTGGGAAGACTTGCCTTCAAAAGTTGTGAATTCTCCATCGCTGGAGGTTTTTAAGAAGAGGTTGGGCAACCATTTGCTGACATACTAGTATATAGGATCTCCTGCTTGAGCAGGGAGTTGGACTAGAAGACCTCCGAGGTCCCTTCCAACTCTGTTACTCTTTCTATGATCATGTGTATCCTTCCCACCGAGCCCAAAGAAAATCCGGAATAGTACAGGGTCTCTTGAGCAGGGGGTTGGAATAGAAGACCTCCAAGGTCCCTTCAAATCCTATTATTCTATACCAGAGGTCCCCAAACTTGGCCACTTTAAGACTTGTGGACTTCCAACTCCCAGAATTCCTCCTCCAGTCATGTTAGCTCAGGAATGCTGGGAACTGGAAGTCCACTAGTCTTAAACTTGCCAAGTTTGAAGACCCTTGATCTATTCTATCTCTCTATCTATTCTATCTCTCTTTCTCTATGTATCTATTCCAAGGGTCTTCAAAATTGACAGCTTTTAAGACTTGTGGACTTCCAACTCCCAGAATTATTCCTCCAGTCACGTTAGCTCCGGAATTGTGGGAGTTGGAGTCCACAAGCCTTCAACTTGCCAAGTTTTAAGACCCTTGGTCTATTGTTTAGGGTGGTGCTGAATAAAGGACCACACCAGAAGGAAATTTAAAAAGTAACAACGTTCACCGGAACAGGACACTGGCCTTAAGTTCCTAAAAATGTCCCCATTCTGTGCAATGTTTTTAAATGGGCCCATTCACATGCCCCCCCCTCCCCCACTGTCAAATTTTAGGATCCTGCAACCAGCTTTTTTTCTGCCAAATTCCTCCGCATTCTTCATGTCCCTGTGTGTTCCCTCTGCTTTCGTTTCTCCGATTCTTTCCCCCCCCCCCATAGATGTTTTGTTTATCTGTTATAAAATGTATGCCCCTCCCATCGCTTATCCAACAACCGGCGTGAGGAGATGGGGAACACTGGCTCATGACATAAATAGACTTGGCACTAAGCAAGGGACATTTTCTGCAGATTTCTGCTCACCCACTTCCATCGCTGTTTTCTAAAAAGCCTGCTCATATTTATTCTTTTCAGCTCTCTCTCTCTTTTATCCAGATCTTATTCAGGCTTTGTGATTCGACATCTGGCGCTTGGTATTCAGCCTCAGGTGCTGAATTGGGATTATTGCAAGATTTTTGCTGGCTGTGGGTGGGGAGTTTCTGGCTGGGCTTGTGAAGGCCGGGTGACATTGGAAGGGGCCAATCCTGCTTTGGACAGAAATCTCCCTTGCAGATGGTTTGCTGACCTCCAACCAAACTGGGGGGTGGAGGCTCAGCCTCATGGTTTATGGTTTCCCTGCTCCAACTGTTCTCACTAAACCCACCTGAATTTGAGAAGTCCAAAAAAACTGGACACAATTTTCCAGGTGTGACCTGACTTATCAGGGAGGAGTAGAACTCGGAAGCTGTTCCAGTTCTTGCATTACATGGCCATATGATGAGTCAGAATAACCAGTTTGGAAGGGACCTCAGAGGACTTCTAGTCCAACCCCCTACTCAAGCAGGAGAGCCTACACCAGTGATGGCAAACCGTTTTGGCACCGAGTGCCCATTGTGCACATACCCAATATGCAACGTGTAACACACATTCACACGTTGTCATGCCCTTGTTAGAGTCGGACTCTGAGGAAGAGGAGGTACAGCCGACAGGGAGTGGAGGTGTGGTTCCGGAGGTTGTGGAAGAGGCTGGGGAAGGGCAGAGGCCGGCTGGGCAGTCAGAGGAAGACCCAGGCCCATCCCGTCTGCATCCTAGGGCACACAGGGAGGAACGGAGAAGGGAACAACTTGGCTTATGAGAGAGGAAGCGGCCATGATCCCCCTCATTGGTGGCAGCTGGGGAGAATAATATATAAGAGAGATGATTACAACACAGCGTTGCCAGAAGCAAAGCGTGTTTTATTTTGGGCTGAAGTTATCTTGGTTGGCGTCCTTCCAACAGACTCTGCCTTGTTATCTTCTTGAATTTGGTAAATACTTCTCCTGTCCCGTGGTGGAAATTCCTTCATTGTAGTTTGTTTTGGTTTTTTGTTTCACCTCTATCTGCTCATTAAGTTCAGGCTGTGTTGCTTTCTTTTGAAGACTATTTTTGAGTACGTTCATCTCCAACTGAGTATTATTGAACAGGGCCCCCCAAATTGGAGGCATTAAAGGACATTTATTTACATTTTGGATTTGGTTACGTTTGTGTTAACACTCTGGGTCATCACACACGTACACACCCATGCGTGTGTGCGCCCCTTTTGAATTTTGATCCTGTGACCATGGGGATGTTGCAACGGTCGTTAAGTGTGAAAAACAGACATAAGTCACTTGTTTTTAATGCTGTTGCAACTTCGGTCACTAAACAAACCATTGTAAGTCAAGGACTACCTATGTAGCAATATTAAAAAGTATTTTATTCCTCCCAAAATATTAAGATGTGGGTTCCTTTGGGTGCTACTTGTATCTTCCTGCCATCAGAGGTCCAAGTTGGGAGCGTGTCTCTTCCACACCAGGTGAGCCACTGAAAGGTGCTGTCATGCCCCCGGTGGAGACTGACTCTGAGGGAGAGGAGGAACACCCGACAAGGAGTGGAGGTGTGGCTCCGGAGGTTGTGGAGGAGGCTGGGGAAGGGCAGAGGCCAGCTGGGTAGTCAGAGGAGGACCCAAGCCCATCCTCTTTCCATCCTAGGGCACGCAGGGAGGAGAGGATAAGGGAGAGATGTGGTCTCCTTGGGAGGAGAGGGCCTTGATCCCCTTCATGGGCTGCAGCTGTGAGAACTGGTTAAAAGGACAGACATGCGTATGGGCCAGCGCTGGAAACAAAGCATGGAAATATCTCTAGTCTGTCGTTCCTCTCTTGAGTTTGGCGTCCTTCCCAGTGTGTGTTCCGATATCTGTGGACGTCTTCAAGCCCTTATCTTGCCTGGTTCCCTTAATTGCTTCAGTGTGGTTTGTGTTGTTTTTACTCTTTATCGTTTATAGGTATTTTTAGTTTAAACGGCATTTGCTCGTAACTGTTTGTGGGGGAGTTTTTTGTCTCCAGTCAAGGATATTTGGAGCTTTGAAGCAAAGTGAAGGAATAAAAGGGGGTTCCCCTGTTTTTGTGACTGTGTTTATTTTGTATCCCACCCGGGGTCATCACAGGTGCAGGTGTAAATCACAAATTGAGATGTAGCCACATCTGCTCTCCGCCCAACAGCTGGTTCTCAGGCTTGCCTGGAGATGTTGCAAGAGGGAGTCTTGTGTGGGCAGGTATCGTTGGCGGCTGAGATCGCCTTGGCTGCCCTTCCCAGCCTCTGGCACCCGTGCACTCACACACACACTTCTGAGGGAGAGGGTGTGGGCTTCCACTCGGGGCTGTGGAAAGACACATCTTTTAAGTGCGAGAGACTGCTGAGGCGTGTTTGGAGGCCACACCGAGTAGCTTGCATGTCTGTGTGTGTTTGAAGGGAATGCCTGTAGCTCTGCTCCTTGGTGCTCCCTGAGCTTGCCTAGTTTCTTGCAGATGTTTTGTGATCCAAGTCGGGATAATCTTCAGTGCTGGAAGGGAGGGGAGGTTGGTGAAGAGGAGGAAGGGGAGGAGGAAGAAGGAAGAGAAGGAGGAGGAGGAGAAGAAGGAGAAGGGGAGGAGGAGGAAGAAAAGAAGGAAGGAGGAGGAGGAGGAGGAGAAGAAGAAGAAGAAGAAGAAGAAGAAGAAGAAGAAGAAGAAGAAGTAGTAGTAGTAGTAGTAGTAGTAGTAGTAGTAGTAGTAGTCATCTAGTCCAGGGGTCGCCAAACTTTTGGACCTCAGGGACCTCCAAAATCATAATTTTCAATCCCGCGGAACAGAGACCTTGAGAAAATCCAAAAAAAGTCTGCAGGAAAATCCCACACCCCGTTTTCCTACCGATCAATCGTTCTTTATTTGGGATCACAGGATAACGTCTCCAGCTCCATTCTCAGGGGGAGAGACAGAGAGAGACTTTTGGCTTCATGCAAGGAAAGCAGCAGAAGTCTTTCTTTCTCTGCCCCAAACTCTGCCAGAAATGAGTCTTTGTGTGACTTATTGCGCCGGCGCAGCCTCTTGGAGCAGGAGGCCTTGCAGGGTCCCAAAGACTCATTTCTGGCGGAGTTTGGGGGAGAGAAAGGAAGACTTTGGCTGCTTTCCTTGTGTGCAGCCAAAAGCAGAAGAAGGAAGAAGCGGAAAGAAGCAGCCCGATGGCCAGGCCAGGCGCATGAGGTGCATGGGGCAAGTCCCCCCTCTCCTCCCTTTCCCCCCTCCCCTCACTACCTCGTGTTGTTCGCAATGCAAGCGACGCAAGCCTTGTGTTCCCACGGGCCATGTGGGTGGCGCAGCCTTGTGTTCCCACGCAGCCTGGATTAGTTGCTTTGGGGGAGGGGGGGACATTTCTCTGTGAGCCACCAAACTTTTCTCACGGACCACCAGTGGTTGGCGACCACTGATCTAGTCCAACCCCGTACTCCAACAGGAAATGTTATACCATTCCAGACAAATGGCTGTATAATCTCTTCCTAAAAACCTCCGGTGATGGAGGAACCACAACTTCCGGTGGCCAGCTGTTCCACTGGTTAATGGTTCTCACCGTCAGGAAATTCCTCCTTAATTCCAAGTTGCTTCTCTCCTTGATGAGTTTCCCCCCCTTTCTTTTGTGAGCTTTACTTGGTCTTCTTCCCAGTCTTAAAAAGTTTCCCTTTTCAAGGGAAAAGTGTCTTTGATTTCTTACTTGGCTTTCTTTCGTTTCAGATATCGAGTACCTGAAGTCCGTCCTTCCTGCGACAACCGAGGAAGATTTCTTCGAATACTTGCACACCGTCGATGCCTCCGAAGTTTGCATCTCATCTGCCCCGGAGGGTTCGGTTGTCTTCTCCAGGGTGGGTGCAGCTTTCGGCAGTGTCCCCCTGAGAAGGGGCAGCGTAAATATCCTTGTTTGTTTGTTCCAGAAGGACAGAATGCTGGTCTTTTTTTTGCCTTGGGAGGGAAGGAAGGAAGGAGGAAGAAAAGGAAGCTGGGTAGGAAGGAAGAAGGGAGGAAGTGATAGAAAGAAGAAAGGGTGGGAGGAAAGGAAGGAAGGAAGGAAGGAATAGGGAAGAGAGAAAGAGGACAGGGAGGGAAAGAGGGTGGAAGGAAGGAGGGAGGGGAGGATGGAAGGAAGAGGTGGGAGGGAATGAAGGAAGGAAAGGAGGGAGATGGGCGGGAGGAAAGGAAGGAAGATGGGGAAGAAGGAAGGAACAGGGAAGAAAGAGAGGACGGAGAGAGGAAGGAAGGAATAGAAGGAAGGAGGGAAGAGACAAAGGGGATGGAAGGAAAGGAGGGTGAGTGGGAAGAAAGGGAGGGAGGGAGGAAGAAGGGTGGGAGAAAAAGGTGGGAGGAAGGAGGGAGCAAAGAAAGGATGGGAGGAAAGGAAGATAGGAAAGAAGGGTGGGAGAGGAGGAAAGGAAAGGGGGAAGGAGAAGGAGGGAGGGTGGGAAGGAAGGAGGGAGAAGGAAGGAATAGGAAGGAAGGGATAGAGGAAGGAAGTAAAAGGGAAGGTGGGAAAGAAAGAAGAAGGAGGCGGGAAGGAAGGAAGGAGAAGGGATGGAGGATGACATGAAGGGAAGGGAGGATTGTTCATTTAACTAGCCCACAACTTCCACCCAGAAGGATGGTATGTTCTGAAGAGTGTCCCAAGGAGCCTGGCTGAGGTTGCCTAACTCCTCTGATGCTTCCCCTTCCCTTCTCTGATTCTGCTCACCCAGGTGCCGTTACTCCAGGTGAGAGGCCCCTTGTTGGTGGTCCAGCTTATGGAGACCACCCTGCTGTGCCTGGTGAACTACGCCAGGTGAGTCTAGGAGGTTTGGCGTGGTCCCAACCCCAACAAAAGGGTCCCTGTGTTGACCTAAAGCAGGGCTCCCCAAACGTGGCCCCTTTAAGACCGGTGGACTTCAACTCCCAGCATCGCTGGCTGGAGAATTCTGGGAGTTGAAGTCCACCAGTCTTAAAGGGGCCACGTTTGGAGACCTCTGATCTAAAGTGACGCGTAGAATATTTTAGGGTTGAAACCTTTCCAGCTCAACATGACCCGTTTTGAACGTGAATCAACCCAGTCGTCCATTTCGAAAGCTTTTTCAGTGTTATGATGTTGGGCTTATCTTTTCCTGGGAAATTTAACCACTTTTTCCCCCAGTGGATCTGAGATTGATATTCCAAGGTTTACTGAGTAAAGGTAATACATTCCACAGGAGTCCTGGATTCCAAATTTTGGGCAAATTTTACGAGCTATCCCATTTGAAGTACCTTGGTTCAAAAGTTGTTGTCCTATGATGCACTGTTGCACTCGGGTTACAGGAACAAGAGTTTTAGCAATGGATAGATTAAAAAACAGCAGATAATAGAATAGGAATAGAATAAGGAATAGAAATAGAATAAGAAATAAGGAATAGAAATAGAATAAGTAATAGAATAGAATAGAATAGAATAGAATAGAATAGAATAGAATAGAATAGAATAGAATAGAATAAGGAATAAGGAATAAGGAATAGAAATAGTATAAAGAAATAGAATTAGAATAAGGAATAGAATAGAAATAGAATATAGAATATAGAATAGAATAGGGAATAAGGAACAGAATTAGAATAAGGAATAGAATAGAATAGAATAGAATAGAACAGGGAATAAGGAATAGAATAAGGAATAGGAATAGAATAAGGAATAGAAATAAAATAAGGAATAGAATATAGAATAGAATAGGGAATAAGGAATAAGGAATAAGAAATAGAATAAGGAATAGGAATAGAATAAGGAATAAAAATAGAATAAGAGATGTAATAGAAATAGAATAGAATAAGGAATAAGAAATAGAAATAGAATAAGGAATAGAATAATAACTTTATTGTCACTTTGAATGTACCCTAATTGGCATACATTAAAATGAACTTTTGTTGCCTACAGCTCTCAGAGGGTCACTCCCTCCAATATATACTACATGACAAAATAAGTAGATTTTGTAGATTCAGTTGTAAAGGATATGTCTAGATTTCCACATGATATTTTTTGGTGTGACATGTCTATCGAAGTCACCAGGCTCTGTAAATGCTCGTTCAAAGTTTAGGTGGTGAATCATTTTATGCCAACTTTTCACGTGCTTTAAGAAAGAACAGAATGTAAAAGTAAATTTAAAAAGGCAACCAGTCCTTGCAGTGCCCTTAACTGTGTGATTGCTCTGAAATGAATAGCTGACCAGGTAATATTATGGTAAGTAGTTAATTCTCTGTCAGCTGCCACGTTAAGCTTAAGTTTCACTGCTATGTAGCGATAGACTTGCCTTGAACTGTAGGGAGGGTGGATGAAAGGAGGAACGCTTGGGAAATTGAAAGTAACCGCTCTATCTCCTCGAGATCCTGCTTCAAGGTCACTTGGCTGGCAAAAGGAGGGTCGCATTTCAACCTGAGCTTGAACCAGGGGTGGGATTCTACCTGGCTCTATAGAACCAGTTGTGATGATTCTGCCCAGTTCAGAGAACCAGAAAATTGCGCCACTGGTTGGCCCCTCCCCTACTCACTCCTTACCTGGTATGCACGCCATCAAACTTGCCTGCTAAGTTGCTATTTTTCCTTTTTTTTTTCCCCCAGCCATGAGCTGTTCTGCTATGCCAGCAGATTTAGATTAGCTAGAAAGCAGGAAACCGTTGGATTTCTTCTTTTTTAGCTAATCTAAAAGCAGAGCTGAACCTTCCTTAGGACTGAAGCTTCTATTTTTCAGTGCAGACTCAGGTAGCAGATTACAGAAAGATAGATCTCTGCGTGAACCTGTGATTCTGCGAGCAACTCAATCGGCCTGCTTGCTTTGTCTGACTTTGGGTAAAAGTTGCTCTTTTTCTAATAAAAAAAAATTCAATATTTACATACATGGTGTGAGTTAACTTTGTGGGTTTGCTTTCTAGCAAATGTTATGAGTTTGCTTGCAAGCAAATTTTATGTGACGGACTCAGGTAGCAGATTGCAGATAGATAGATCTCTGAGTGAATCTGTGATTCTGCGAGCAACTCAATCGGCCTGCTTGCTTTGCCTGATTTTGGGTAAAAGTTGCTATTTTTTAAATAAAAAATTCAATATTTACATACATGGTGTGTTGTGAGTTAATTTTGTGAGTTTGCTTGCTAGCAAATGTTATGAGTTTGCTTGCAAGCAAATGTTATGAGTTTGCTTGCAAGCAAATTTTATGTGACGGACTCAGGTAGCAGATTGCAGATAGATAGATCTCTGAGTGAATCTGTGATTCTGCGAGCAACTCAATCGGCCTGCTTGGTTTGCCTGATTTTGGGTAAAAGTTGCTCTTTTTCTAATACAAAAAATTCAATAGTTGCATAAATATTTACAATATTAAAATACAAGCCATGCCCAGCCAGTCATGTGACCACCAAGCCACACCCAGTCAGCAAGCCACGCCCAGCCAGCCACGTGACCACCAAGCCACACCCACAGATTAGGCCACGCCCACATAACCGGTTGTTAAGCAATGTGACTCCCACCCCTGGCTTGAACTGATCATCATGAAAACATCTTGTCTGAACCTGCTTGGTTATAGGGGGCCATGGGCGGCAGGTAAGGCTAGGAAAGGTTGAACTTGGGGTTTTTGGCATGCAGTTCTCAGTTCTGGCTATTCGATACTGCAGCATACCGGCCGCTCGAACAAAACTATACCCTTTTCAACCAATGGAGACAGGGGTCGTTTTTATTTTGAGTTTTAAGTTGCGGCAGGCCTGACGTTCTCCAAATGGATTTTGCTTCTGCAGCCTGGTGGCCACAAACGCCGCCCGGTTCCGTCTTGCAGCCGGCCCGGGCAAGAAGCTGATGGAGATGGGTCTACGCCGGGCTCAGGGGCTGGACGGAGGCCTCTCGGCGTCCAAGTACTCCTACGTGGGCGGTAAGGTCCAGTTTGTGACTCTCCTCTCGAAGGCTGCGGTGGGAGGCCGGGGATCAGTCCCACCAGGTAGACCAGACCCTGAGACCAACTCCGCAGGGAGGCTGAAAGTGCTTGCGGGGGGGGATGGCCATGGCTACAAAATGCCTCTCCCTTTCTCCCTCTCTTTCCCCCCTCTCTTTCCCTCCCTCCCTTTCTCTTTCCCTCCCTCCTTCCTTTTCTCCCTCTCTCTTTCCCTCCCTCCCTCTCTTTCCTTCTCTCCTCCCTCCCTCCCTTTCCCTCCCTTCCTCTTTCCCTTCCTCCGTCTCCCTTTCCCCCCTCTCCCTTTCTCCGTCCCTCCCTCTGCCTCTTTCCCTCTCCCTCTCTCTTTCCCTCCCTCCCTCTCTTTCCTTCTCTCCTCCCTCCCTCTCCTTCCCTCTTTCCCTCCATTCCTCTTTCCCTCCCTTTCTCTCTCCCTCCTTCCTTTTCTCCCTCCCTCTCCCTCTCTCTTTCCCTCCCTCTCCCTCTTTCCCTCCCTCCCTCTCCTTCTCTCCTTCCTTCCTCCCTCCCTACCTCTCCCTCCCTCTTTCCCTCCCTTCCTCTTTCCCTCCCTCCCTTTCTCCTTCCCTCCCTCTTTTCTCCCTCCCTCTCCCTCTCTCTTTCCCTCCCTCCCTCTCTTTCCTTCTGCCTTCCTCCCTCTCCCTCCCTCTTTCCCTCCCTCCCTCTTTCCCTCCCTCCCTTTCTCCCTCCCTCCCTCCCTCCCTCCCTCTTTCCTTCTCTCTTCCTCCCTCTCCCTTCCTCTTTCCCTTCCTCCGTCTCCCTTTTCCTCCGTCTTCCTTTCTCTTTCCCTGCCTCTGTCTCCTTCCCTCTCTCTCCCTTTCCTTTTCTCTCTCCCTCCTTCTCTCTCTCTCTTTTTCCTTCTCTCCCTCTCCCTCCCTCCCTCTCTACTTCCCTCCTTCCCTCTCCTCTCCCTTTTTCCCTCCCTTTCTCCCTCTATTCCTCTCCCTCTCTCACCCTCTCTCCCTCTTTCTCTCCCTTCTCCCTGTCTCTTTCCCTTTCTCTCTCACTCTCTCCATCCCATCTATCATTTATCTGTGAATATGTCTATCACCTGTCAGGTGTAACAAACCTTTTTCAGTGCCGTTGTAGCTTTGATTGGTCACTAAAGGAATGGCCGTAAGCCAAGGACTGCCTGGATCCATCTCTGCATGAACCCCAGGGGTTCTCCCGAATGCTGGTGAAGAGAGATCCTCGGATGTTCTGTCTAAGCGCCTGTCTCCTAATTCTCTCCCCCCATCTCCCAAATTTACCCTTTTTCCAGGTTTTGATTTTACCAGCAACGTCCTGGCCGGGAAACTCTACGGGATCCCAGCGCAGGGAACGTTGGCTCATTCCTACGTCTCCTCCTTTACCTCCGTGGACGACGTCAACCCACGGGTTAGTATTCAGGGGGGGCAGGAGAAGTTCCCCAAAAGACCCCTGTGGTTCAACTGCCCCAAAGAAGGTGGTGGTGGTGGTGTCAGTTTATTCCCCAAAGCCCCTCAAGGCAGGACAAGAAGCAACCGATGGAAACGAACCAAGGAGAGAAGCAACTTGGAACTAAGGAGGAATTTCCTGACAGGGAGGACAATTGAGCAGTGGAACTGCCTGCCACCTGAAGTTGTAGTTGCTCCATCAAAGGAGGTTTTTAAGAAGAGACTGGACAACCCTTTGTCTGAAATAGTCTAGGGCCATGATGGCAAACCTATGGCATGTGTGCCAGAAGTGCGCGCCCTTGCCCTGCCAGCCAGCTGATGGGTATCTGCCGTGCATGCGCAGAGAGAGAGAGAGAGAGAGAGAGAGAGAGAGACGCATGCATGCGCAGGGGGGACGGGCGCATCGCATTATGGGTGCAGGCACACAGGCGGTTAGCCATCGCTGATATAGGCTCTCCTGCTCGAGCAGGGGGTTGGACTAGAAGACCTCCAAGGTCCCTTCCAACCCTGTTATGCTGTTAAGTTGCTTGAAACGGGCTCCCTTTTATTGTCCTTCAAGAAAGGGTTTGTTCTGCCTCGGGTAGGCGATTCTCACAAGAAGCTAAACACCGGGATGACACAAGGCCATCACCGTGTTTCGATCACGTGCTACTGTAGTTCAGTGAATGGGCTCCGTGATGTTTTGATGGCTCGTTCTCACAACGTTAGTACAAAAAGTTGGGTGCCTGTAACATACCAGAGGACCCCCCCCCAGTCTGTTACTCTCCATCTTGCCTTGATCCCAAGCTCGATGCAAATAGACCAAGGAAACTTAGTTAAATCACAAAGGATTGTTGCCTCCCTTGATAATTAAAGGTGGATGGGAAGCTAGAAATTCAGTTGTTTTCTACATTGGGAGAAAGTGAGGTTTTTCTATGGATCTAAAGACCATTGAAGATAGAGATAGACAGTATCAGTAGAAGAGAAGGTAGGTCAGGATTGAACTGTGGTCCTTGGTGCTCTTTGAGCTTGGTGGTTTTCTTGCAAATGTTTCATGACCCAGCTAGGTATCATCAGCAATTATATCTTCCTTCCTTCCTTCCTTTCTTCCTTCCTTCCTTCCTTCCTTCCTTCCTTCCTTCCTTCCTTCCTTCCTTCCTTCCTTCCTTCCTTCCTTCTCTCTCTGGTTTGTTTTCTTGCACGTTTCATGACCAAAGTAGGTAACCTCATCAGTGCTAGAATGGAGCGGGGTTTCCTTCTCTGTTTATGTACAAGTGGCTCGCCCTGTCAGTTGTGTTGTGTTCTCAGTGATTCCTTGATCAGGTTGTTGGTCCTTTTTAACTGGGTTATTACTTACTGCTTGGCGTTACTCTGCTTCTCTGGGTGTTCATTGCTGGCCAGGAGAAGTTTGTGGTCTTTGAGCTTTTGGATTGCCCCAGGATATGACAGGTCCTCCATGGAAGGCAGGTTGGTAGCCGTGGTTTTTTTCCCTGCAGAATCTCCTGCCTTGGGATTAGACAAACAGACATTGGCCTGGGTGGGAAGACCTGACCAAGGAGCCAGGAAGTCCTGTAAGTGGACGGAGCTCCTTCGTCTTCAAGAAGCATCTGCGGAAGGTCCTTTCTGAGCAACAACTGAGAAATCCAAAACTCTTAAAGAGGGTGGTTGAACTAGTCAGTCTCCTTGATAAGAAGAGGTTGGCCAGTCTCTCTCTTTTCCCCAGTAGAGCCTGCTGCCCCTGAATGGGAAGGAGCCCGTGGACCTTCCAACCTTAGTGGACAAGTGGTTGACTCAAGTGTGCCAATTACTCCGAGTCCCGCCGGAGAAGGTGAGCTGCGGAGAGAGGGCGGCCTTCATGTCCTACGCCATCGCCTACCCGCACAACTTCCAAGGCCTGGTGGACACTTACTGCGTCATGAGGTAAGGAAAAGGAGGGGCTGGAAACACCACCGCTTTTTAGGTTGAATCTTTATTATTATTATTATTATTTTTGCAATGCATCTTTTATTTATTTTTTTCTTGTGTTTCAACATATCATTGTGGGAATGAACAGTGCGATTCCGGAATGCCTTACATTTTAAAACAAACACGGCAGTAGTTTTCATCTTGGATACAGCTGACATTCTTACCAGATTGGATCTTAATAACACATATTTTGTTAAACGATCAATCTTGTTTATTCACTATTACAGTATGTTATTTTTATGTCAACCCCCAGATTCTTAACATCGCTCCTTTTACTGCAGATCCTATATTAATAATCATATTTGCAGTGTTTTAACACATTATATAATTCTAATAACGATTCCCAAATTCATATTAGTGTATTAATTTTTCCATGTATCCCCTTTTTAATTTTTAATTGTGCCACTATTACAGTGATGCCGAACCTTTTTGTTGCGGTGTGCCGAAAGCACACGTGTGCGTGCGTGCCGGCACCCATAATGCAATGTGCCCCACCCCCACCCCTGCACATGCTCGTGCAACCCCCCCCCGCCCTCTTACCTGCACTGCGCATGCACACGCCTCGCAGCTGATTTCCAGCCCGTTTGAGGCCATTTTCGCCCTCTCGGAGGCTCGAGGGAAGCCTCTGCAGCCTTGGGAGGCCGAAAAACGGGCCCGTTTCGTCACTTCTGGTATTTCCGGAAGGCCCATTTTTTCGGCCTCCTGAGGCTGCAGAGGCTTCCCTTGAGCCTCGGAGAGGGTGAAAATGGCCTCAAACGGGCCGAAAATCGGAGGGGAGGCATGCGCATGCGTAGTTTAGCTGGGGCTCGCGTGCCCACATAAATGGCTCTGCATGCCACCTGTGGCACCCACGCCATAGGTTTGCCATCACGGCACTATTATATTTAAAGCATCCCCTTTCAAGTCACATTTTAATGTAAATAAAATAATATTCATCATATTTATGTTTAACATCTTGTGTTATTCTAGTAATAGTATAATTGCTTTTATTAAGTTGTGATTTTTCATTATCTTATGCCATGTTGCACTATATTATTTTTGGGTCAATCAGATTCCACATACCATTCGTTTTCTACAATAGAATGTTAATATCCACATTTATTTTAGGTGGAATCTTAAGGGGATGAGATTTATGGGTGGGACTGGCCTGGTCAAGGGATCAATCTTAAGAGGATGAGATTTATGGGTGGGACTGGCCTGGTCATCCTTGGCTGCGGTCAGAAGCTAAGTAGGGAGGGGGGATGTCAGGCCTTGGAAGGGAGACCACTAAGGGATCCTGAAGACCAAAGCAACATCTAGAAGAAGGCAAGGATGAACCATTTCTGTAAGACTCACACTCTTATCCGTGAAGTTGCTAGGAATCAGATTTAATCTGAAGATCTGGGGATGAATGAATTTGTCATAGATAATGGAATTGATAGAATTCCATCGGACAATAACTGATTGGGAAGTCTTCCATATACGCTCATTTGAATCTAATAGAAGAGAATATTTTTAGCTCCGTTTTGAACTTGGTAGTCCTTGGCGCTCTCTGAGCTTGGTGGTTTTCTTGCAGACGTTTCGTTACCCAACTAGAGAACATCATCAGTGCTAGAAGAGAGTGGGATTTGCTCTTATTTTATGTACTAATGGCTTGTCTTCATTGGTGAGAGTATCTTATTTGAATCTTCTTTTAGACCCCTGTTGAAAATCCCATCAGGAAAAATACTCTATAATACATGTGTGAAGTCTCTTCACACTTTCCCCCTTTTTAAAAAGAAACTTCTCACTTAACTTTTTTATAACAATGTAGGAGGAGAACTGTGTTAATCTACTGTTAAACACAATATCAGAAAGAGTCTGGGAGTACCTTTTAAGAAATGTTACTATAAGACAGACATCCTGTGAATAGTTTCTCCAAACAGAATAGAACAGAACAGAACAAAACAGAACAGAATAGAATAGAAAGTATGGAATGGAATAAAATAGAATAGAAATTGGAATAGAACAGAACAGAACAGAATAGAATAGAATAGAAAATATGGAATAGAATAGAACAGAGTAGAGTAGAATTGAATAGAATAAAATAGAAAATAAGGAATAGAATAGAATAGAATAGAATAGAATAGAATAGAATAGAATAGAATAGAATAGAATAGAAAATATGGAATAGAAAAGAACAGAATAAAATTGGAATTGGAATTGGAATGGAATGGAGTGGAATAGAATTCTTTATTGTCCAAGTGTGGTTGGACACACAAGGAATTTGTCTTGGTGCAAATGCTCTCAGTATGCATCAAAGAAAAGATTCATTCGTCAAGAGTTAAGACATATACTTTTTTTTTTTAAGTAAAAGTTTTATTAATTTTAACAACAAACAAAAAACACATAAAACATAAAACATAACAATATAATTACTATGTAATATAATTACTATGATGACTATGAAATGGATGCACAAAAAGGAGTGGTAAACCAACCGATACACTGTCTGTAAATTTATGAAGGATGATGATGTTTTTATGACATATACTTTTTTTAATTAAAAAACCGCCTCGCTTAGCAACAGAAGTTTGAGGCTCCATTGTGCTTCATAACTCGAGGACTAACTGTATTGAGCAAATCAAGAATGGCCTCTTCTGTGAGCCTTCAGGCATGATCCCTTAGGAAAGCCTGACTGATAACTTTGATCTTCTTAGGAGTGGCATTCCCAACTTCTGTGCCGTCGCCCTGGCGTTGAACCAGCTGGGATACCGAGCCATTGGAGTCCGGCTGGACAGCGGAGACCTGGCCAAGCAGTCGGTGGAGATCCGTCACGTCTTTCGGACTTGTAGCAAGCAGTGAGTTGAGGGGTTGTTGGGCTGACTCTCCCTGGATGTCAAGGATGAAACACTGACAGCTGGGGCCTCTTGGTTTCAATTTGCCCTTAGAGTAAGAGGCGGGAGGTGTTGCTTTCGATTGGATTAGTGTTGTGGGCTGTGGGCTGCTGGCCTCTCCAGCAGCCGAATCGGAGGAGGAGGAGGAGGAGGAGGAGGAGGAGGAGGAGGAGGTGGCATGAGAGTCAGGGCCAGCATCAAGGCAACCTGGGAGCTCCGAGGGGGAAGAAGGAATGGAGCTGGCAGAGAGAGGGACAGAGGTGGAGCTGGGCCGTCTGACAGTGTTCTGACCCAAGCCTCGTTCAAAGCAAACGAAACACCAAACAGAGATAAAAGCAAAACCTTTTTAATGAGGAGGATTTGGCCTGCCCGACTGGGAGTTGTACTACAGAGCCACAATATTAACTTGGGTGAAAGATTGGATTAGTCATAGAAATAAAAGAATACGGACACTAGAAGGTTACAACTTACAGTCGGGTTGGCATGCCTTCCTCCAGCAGGAGAAGTCAAAAGGTTATAGTTATGTGTATAGGCATAAAGTGAACTTCCACAAGACTTGAAGGGCAAGAATTTCTTTGCTTCCTGCAAAGAATCCTACCTCTGAGGGCTGGCTTTTATCCCTTAAGAGAGGGGCCATCACCTTGCAGCCTTACTCCTGAGTCGCCTGTGCTGCTGCAGCTACTATTTCCTTCGAGCATGCACACTGGGCACTGGCTCCTCAGGCTGCTCTGCATCACTGCTGCCAGCCTCCCTAAGATCCGAAGGCAGCACCCCACTCTCTGACAGTCCTGGCCCCATCCCTGAATCACACACAGGCCCCTCATCCAAGTCCTCGCTCTCCGAGACCTCAGCCCTGCTGCCGGTGAACCACAACAGACAGCCCTCAGATGGGGAGTCAACAGCCCCCAGGTCTGGAGGTGACTGATGAGGAAGAGGAGGAACATCTGGGTCCAGTGCCTGACACACGGATGCACAGAAGGCAGAGGAGAGGAGAGCAGTGGAAATCTATGGGCTGGTCCTTGGGAACGGAAGAGCCACGGCTGTTAGCAAAGCCCCACCTGGGGATAAAAGGCAGGGGACAGAGATGAATAGATGTAGCAGACAACTACTCGTCTCCTGCACCGACGGACTTGTTAGCCTGCGGTGAAAGAGAAAATATTGCCAGGGCTGCCGGCACTCCTAATAAAGGAACCGATGCTTCAACTACAGAGGGTTTGTCGTGGGTTGGGGAGCTGGGTCAGAACAGTTAGATGGGGAAACGAAACTTCTACGATTCTGCTGAAGGCCGGAGAAGCCTAAAATCTGTTCAAGGACATTGCCATAGGTGTGGAGCGGACGGTTCCCGTAAGTACGAGAACCTGTTTCACACGGACGGACTACGTGAGAGGTTGGCGCTTTGGCTTGGAAAAGTGTTGTTTTATTCTAGGGACTGAGGTTTAGGAACCCCAGAGTTAATTTTGCTTAGATATTACGAGGGCTATCCACAAAATAGATGACGTTTTCGTCTGTAGCAAGAAGGGGCGGAGCTAGCGCGGCCATCTTGGGTCTGTGCGTCCGCCGCTCAGTCTGCATCTAGTCGTGCTAGTGGGAGGTTCGTATCATTGCCCGTTATTTCACAGCAAACGTTCGAAATGTGTGCTGCAATTGAAAACCCCTCGAGGTGTGAGGTGCGATCCGTGATAAGGTTTTTGTTGGCAAAAAACCATAAACCGATTGAAATTATTGTGAAACCCTGCAAAAACTTAAGAAAAGCCATTCAGAACAAGCGTAGAGGAAAGCTAAGCTCAAAAATTTTGTTTTTGTATGAAAATGCCCGACCACACACAGCAAATCGCACTCGAGAAGTCCTGAATGCTTTCAAGCGGGAGATTTTTCCCTCATCCGCCCTAAAGCAAGATCGGGGCTGTATCTCGCGGGATTTTCAATTGCAGCACACATTTCAAAACGTTTGCTGTGAAATAACGGGCAACGCTACGAACCTCCCACTAGCACGACTAGATGCAGACTGAGCGGCGGGACGCACAGACCAAAGATGGCCGCGCTAGCTCCGCCCCTTCTTGCTACAGACGAAAACGTCATCTATTTTGTGGATAGCCCTCGTACAATGCTGTGTATTCAATGAACAGTAAGGAATTTTGAAGCAGGAATGATCCTGGATTTTTATTTGGATTCTCCAGCTGGATGTTGGCACCAGGCTTCCTTGCTCATCTTGCAAAAAAAGAGTTTAAATTCTGCAGAGTTTAAATCCATCCTAGGGATGGGAGGGATTAGGCAGAAGGTTCTTCCAGATTCAAATTCAATCCCTAACACTAAGGGAGTCTATTATTGTTACTAATTTTAATAGGTTGATCAAGATATGAAAGCACAAAAGAAAATGAAAATGGTGGGGAAATGGGAGAAGAAAAGTATAGGATAAAGAGGAAAAAAAGAATTATATCATTGACCTTCGACCCTTTTTAGCACAGGAGAATTAAGATCATGAACTTTGTACTTTTACAAACTTGTGTTTCCTTTTTGTATTTTATTCAGAAAAATTAAAATCCAAAGGGGAAAAATAAAGACAAAACAAAACTAGACAAAACATTTTTTTTTTAAAAAAAAGATGAGGGTTAAACAGGACAAAAATTCAAAACATATGTTATCCTCCCCCCAATTGAACACTGACAGATATTTTGAAAAAATAATAGCTTTTTTGCTTCTGAAACAGGTCCAAAATTTATAATGTCTGCATCTATTTGCAACCCAATTTGATCTGTCATACATCTCTCTCTCTCTCTATATATATATATATATAAGCGAAATGCCCCTCACACATCATCACAAAATCTCTAGAACCGTAAAGCCTACAAATTTGAAATTTGGCACGTATTTTTCCTCTTGGCTTCTAGGTGCTCACTAAGAAAGGATTTTTTGAAATGACCATCAGAGCATTTAGAGTATTTCCTATATTATTATTATTAACACACTCCCCACCTGAAAAGAAATCTCTTCCAAATGCAAAACACAAGCAGAGAGGAAAGGAGTTTCAATTTTCACAGCACAAGCAGCTTTAGTCCAGAACAGTTGAGCTAAGCCACGCCCAGGCTCCTTGCTGTCTCCTTGCTCACACAGCAAATACTGTTTCAGTTTCCAAACCGCCCTCAACTCTCACACACATACAGGTCGCTAGCCGGATGAATACCGATGGAATCTGGCAGGCAGAGGCAGAATTTTTTCTCTCCTTATTTTCCTCCCTAAAAACTAAGCCCGATCACATAGTTTCGTAGCGAAGCACGGGTATCCAGCTAGTTTTATATATAAAGAAAGAAATTAGTTAACAGGTGAATTGACAGCAAAGTTAAACTTCAAAGCCCTGTATTAACCATCTATTATTGCAAATAATTCATAGAAAGTCGTCTACAGCATTCACCCCAATTGACTCTGATCCTATCCTAATATTTCCTAATCATTCCTATAACAAACTTATCTCAATAGCAAAATCCAAAGTCAACATTTCATTTTTTTCCCTCCGCCATCTCAGGCACAAGTTTAGAAGTGGTTTCCAAGTAGAAATGAAATTGAATGTATCACTGTGTTTTCTTGGATCCAAGCTGGCAATTTCGCCATCTCTGTTAGTTCCATCCGTTGTTTTTTCTTCCCCCCCAGCCATTTATCCATTGTGGGAATTAAAAGTATCTTTCCATTTTTGTGGCACTGAGAAAGTCTTGATGGAGAAGGCTGGATCCCCTTGCCACAGACTATAGATGCGGCTGTGTGTTGTAGTGGGGAAATGAAGGGCTTCTGGAGGAAGGGGTGTCCCTTAACCCCCAATCTCTCCCATTCCAGTTTCCAGGTTCCTTGGTTTGAGACGACACCCATCACGGTGAGCAACGATGTCAGTGAACAAAGCTTAGAAGAACTGTCTCGAGAGGTGAGGCTGTGCGCATGCATGCAGCTTGGCGTGGAGTGGCGGGGATACCTTAGGATGCTGTCTAGGGCCCCAAGGCTTCCTTACCCTTTGCAGTGAGAGTTGGAATAGGATAGAGCTGGAAGGGACCCTGCGGAGGTCTTCTAGTCCAGCCCCCTGCTGCTCTGACACTTCAGCTCCTCTGAAGCCAGGAGAGGACACCGTTCCTTTGAGGTTCAGAAGCCTGGCCTGCTCCGATTTGTGTGACATTGTGAGATTTGTGTGTGTGTGTGAGAGAGAGAGAGATAGAGAGAGAGAGAGAGAGATCCAGCCGTAAATCTGGCCTCAGGAGTTCCATGTTGGTTTTGCTGTGCTCCCGGCAGGGCAATGAAATTGATATGATTGGCGTTGGGACCCACCTGGTGACCTGTCCCCTTCAGACGACCTTGGGCTGCGTCTACAAGGTAACTGTGCCTCCTTCCCTCCCTCCCCCTCCCCAAGAACGATGTTTTGGCACGGGATGACAGAGGAGATGCTCTTCAGCGGGTGTGTGGCAAAAGCCAAATCGCTTCTCTAGGGCAGTGGTGGCTAACCTTTTTGGGCTCCTGTGCCAAAAATTGTGTGCACGCTCGCGTGCCAGCACCCAGAAGGCAATGCGTGTGCCCCCCATGCCCTCTGCGCATGCATGCACAATTTCCCCCCCTTACCTGCACTTCACAGCTGATTCTTCGGCTGGTTTGAGGCCTTTTTTGGCCTCCCAGAGACTTGAAAAAAGCCTCTGCAGGCTTTGCAGGCCAAATAGTAGGCCCGTTCCATCACTTCCGGTATTACAGGAAGTGACAAAACGGGCCTATTATTCGCCCTGCAAAGCCTGCAGAGGCTTTTTTTCAAGCCTCTGGGAAGCCGAAAAAGGCCTCAAACCAGCTGAAAAATCAGCGGGTTGAGGCGCGTGCATGCACAGTGAGGCAAGTTTGCCTGCAGCTCGCGTGCCGGCACAAATGGCCCTGCGTGCCACCTGTGGCACGCATGCCATAAGTTTGGCATCGTGGCTCTAGCGCAACCTTTGCACGCCAGGAATTCTGCTTTGGGGCAGGAGAGAATCTTTAGATCGGAGATGGGATAGGATGGCCCTGACCTCCCAGAATTCCTGAGCCAGCCATGCAGCCATTACCTCCACCTGACCCACCAGAGTGGGGAGGCAGGAGATGTTATGAGCCCCCTCACTGGAGACAAAACAACGTACAGGGGGGAAGTTCAAAAATTTACCTTCATGGTGCCTAGAAAACAACCTGCACCTGAACATCAGCAAGACAAAGGAGATGGTGTTAGACTTCCAGAAGAAGAGAGAGGAACCTTGCCCCACTTTACATCGAGGGGGGCTGTGTGGAGAGAGTTTTCTCCTTTAAATTCCTGGGAGTCTACCTCAGTGAAGATCTTACCTGGAAAATCAACACAGCCCAGGTGGCCAGAAAGGCCCAACAGAGACTCTATTTCCGTAGGGTTTTCTGAAAGAATAAAGTGGAACAATGACTGATGGCCTCCTTTTACCGGTCCACAATAGAAAGCGTCCTCACACATTGCATTACAGTGTGGTATGCTGGCTTGACACCCGCGGATAGAAAGACATTACAGAGGGTGGTGAGCACAGCACAAAATATCGTGGGCTGTTCCCTGATACCACTAGATGACCTCGCTAGGGCTCGCTGCCTTAGAAGAGTGAAGAAAATTCTCAGGGACGACTCACATTCCGGTCAGCACTTCTTCATTCTCCAACCATCGGGTAGGAGATATAGAAGCATAGCCAGCTGCCCCAACAGGTTGAACAAGAGTTTCTACCCATGGGCTGTCAGACTTCTGAACGGGAGATAACTTCATGTCAACATAGTATGAAAGACTTGCAGGGCCAGCATGTTGTGCAACAAGTTCACATAGTGTAAAAAGATTGGGACTGGGTTAGGGACTTCTGTCCTCACTGTGAGTTGTTTTGGGGAATGCACGAAGGGAGGCTCAGCCAATCTCATCGTACACATGTTGTACTCCAACAATAAAGGTCATAATAAAACTTACTGGGGTCCATCTGGTGGGACCTTCCCCGTGGTGGCTCCCACCCTGCGGAGGTAAGGCTGGCCCTCATTTCGACATTCTTTGGCAAGGCTCTGAAGACGTGTGGGTCTGCAAATATGCCTGGGGACCCCAGGGTGATGCAGGTTTTATGGAGGAGGAGGGGGAAGGGTGTCAGGACTCCCAACAAATCCACCCCCATTCAAATCATAAGTCTCCAGCCGCCTCTCAGAGAAAAGAAAATTGATTTATTACGAGTGGTCATGTCGGTGTTACCCGGGTGTAGCCGACACTAAAATACATCATTCATCTCATCCTTGACCCTGGTCTTCCCCCCACCCACTGGATGTGTATTCTCCAATGGGACACATCCATAGCCAAGAGTCATCAGTCATGCTCTCCAGTAATAATCTTGCACTCTTGACAACTTTGGGCTGCCAGGGTGATTATCTAGGCACTTAAGGAATGCACTGTTTTCCCCCACTCCCTTTTTGCTGGCAGCTAAAAAGACCAAAGGAGTCTCTTTTTAGTTGACAAAGGGAGGATGAAATTATTTATTAGATTTAATAAATATAATACTGGAATGAGGGATCTTTGGTGCACTCCGAGCTTGGTGATTTTCATTGAGATGTTTCATTACCCAACTAGGTAACATCCTCCATGCTAGAAGAAAGTGGGTTTGGTAGGAGGAGGAGAGAGCTGTGGGGTCCTTGGTGCTCTCTGAGCTTGGCGGGTTTCTTGCAGACGTTTCACGACCCAGCAAGGTAACACCCTCAGTGTTGGCATCTAGTTGGGTAATGAAATGTCTGCAAGAAACCAACCAAGCTGAGAGAGCGGCAAGGACTTCTAATTGCAGTTATTTATTAAATTTATAGGCTGCCCCTCTCACCTGCTGGGCAACGTGCCACATACCTGAGAGCAGGTGGCCCTGAGCGAGCTCCAGTGTCATTAACTTGTTGTATTTGGCTCCATCTTCAGCTGGTGGAAGTCAATGGTTCTCCAAGGCTGAAAGTGACCGAAGACCCCGAGAAGACAACCTTACCTGGAAGGAAAGTGGTCTACAGACTGTGGGACGAGGCAGGTGAGGTGGGACCCAAGGGCCTGAGGGCTTCAGAGCCTCTTGCTCTACCCAGCTTCCTGGGATCTTGGAAAGGGGAGAGTTTTCTTAGCAGTGGCATTCGGGGCTTGGGGGAAAGTAGAATTTGGGTGGGGAGGTTCCTGGGACTACCTGTGGCTCACTTGGTGGAGGGGCTAAACCCACTGAGCAGCCCCCAAAGAGTATCTGGGGCAGGGGTGCCCAAGCTTGACAGTTTTAAGATTGCGGGACTTCAACTCCCAGAAGCTCCCAGCCAGCTGTCCTGTCCTGTCCTGTCCTATTCTTATCCTATTCTTATCCTATCCTATCCTATCCTATCCATTCCTATCTTCCTATCCTACTCTTACCCTATCCTAT
>NW_020716985.1:351765-374758 GCF_900518725.1 Notechis scutatus | reverse complement strand
AGAGAGAGAGAGAGAGAGAGAGAGAGAGAGAGAGAGAGAGAGAGAGAATGATATAATTGCAAGCAGAGAAGAATGTCACAATTCCAATTTGAAGAATTTGCCCACTTGCAGTTCTTATACAAGCTGAAACAGAATTATTTGTGATGAAGTTTTACACTCCTTCTCTCACAAACACAAATGCACAATGGTAATCAGAGATGTATTTATTTAGGCAAAATTTGCATGCAAAATGCCCTTCTACAGGGGATAATTCCTTGTAAAAAATGAACATACATTGTTCTATATGCCCCCAAATGTACATGCCTTAGAATGCAGATAACATGAAAACTTATGCGCCCCCCCCATTTTAAAAACAACAACTACAAAACAAAACAATGACTGAACTCAGCAAATTGAAAATTGTTGAGAGGAAGGAGAAACTTTCCTCTGTTCTGAAGTTAAAAAACAATGGTTAAAAAAATGCAGAGAAACATCTTCAACGGGGATTATTCTTGATATGTTGGCATTACGGAGAAAATATGGACCAGGACATGGGTAGATTTTGGTTATTTCGCTTATGTTTTGCTGCTTCTTTCCCTTTTGACTCCCTGAATGGAGGATAATTGTTACAAAGGAAGATAAATAAGGGCTTGAAATTTGAGTAGCTATGGGATGAGAAATTAAAGCCCAGCATTTTAATAACTTTGGAGGATTGGGTGTCACTTGCTCTGGATGTGGCTGCCGTTTCCCAGTGGTGGGAATCACAATCTGTGTATTGATCAACACTTGCATCAGAGTCTTAGTTAAAAGTCATTATTGAGTGGACTGGCCACCAAGGGAAGTCAGGGTCACTTGAGTTCAAGATAAAGAAGGTGGAGCGAACAACCTAATGGATGTTATCATTTTGGGATGAATCCAGTAGGTAAGACACCTGCCTTCAGGTACTCTGGAGAATAGGTGGTCCCTCTCTGCCAGAAAGAAGAATAGAATAGAATAAAATAACAAGAGTTGGAAGGGACCTTGGAGGTCTTCTAGTCCAACCCCCTGCTTAGGCAGGAAACCCTATAACATTTCAGACAAAGTGGAACAACTTGCCTCCAGAAGTTGTGGGTGCTCAAACAACGGAGGCTTTTAAGAAGATACAGCTAATCTTCAACTTATGACTACTACTGAGCCCAAAATTTCTGTTGCTAAATGGGAAATGTATTTTACGACTTTTCTAGCCACATTTGTTAAGTGAATCACTTTAATTTCTTAAATGGTACTTTAAATACGGTTGTTAAGTGAAGCTGGTTTCCTCATTCCTTGGCAGAAAGTTGCAAAATGTGACCACATGATCCTGGGACACTGCAAGCGTCATAAATGTGAGTCAGCTGTCAAGCATTCAATGGTAAATCATGTGACCATGTAGATGCTGCAGTGCCGTAAGTGTGAAAAATGGTTGTAAGTCGCTTTTTTCAGTGCTGTTGTAATTTTGAATGGCCACTTACAAGAACTGTTGTAAGTCAAGGACTACTTGTGTTGGACAACCATTTGTCCGAAATGGTATAAAAATCTCCTGCTTGAACAAGGGGTTGGATTAGAAGACCTCTAAGGTCCCTTCCAAGTCTGTTATTCTGTTATATATTCTATATATAATATATATCAAGTTTGTCGGAGGAGCGAGACCGCATGGTAGACCTAAGCAACGCTGGATGGACACGATCAAGGCCAATCTAGAGATCGCGAAGGCAGACCCGACATACGTGGCAGACAGAGAGGCGTGGAAGCAGTACTCAAGGACATTAGCGGACCTCGCCAGAGCGCGAGACAAACGCTGAAGAAAAAGAAGAAGAAGAAGATATCAAGTCTGGCTCAAGAATTCTGGGAGTTGAAGTCCACAAGTCATAAAAGAGCCATCGTTCTTCACCCTTGGATTAAGCAAAGACTGTTCTTATCTAGGCTTCCCAAAAGCACATAGCCGACTCCTCGTCCCGATAAAACCCCTTTTATTTAGTTTAAAGTGAATTCCTCTCCAACAATGTCTCAGCCAACAGTCTTTCAAGATAGTTCCCAATTACAAACCTTTATCAGGCTGGGAGAGTTGCCAGGCCGATATTTTCCAAACGCTATTCTGTAGCAGACAATAGTTGGCAAGGAGTCAGGAACAGATCTTCACCCTAATGAATTGAACTAAATTGTCTCCTGCAAACACCCCTCCCCTTTTGCTCCTCTTTATTCCCTACGGGAGGAGCCATTCACTGTCCACCTATGGCTTTACTCCCGAGTCGACCCTTGTTCCTTAGCTGTTCACTTCTTCTGGCAGCTCTGTGCATGCACACACTTGGAACAGGCTCCAGCTGTTCTTCTGCCTCACTGAACTCCAACTCTGAAGGCAGTTGATAACTGTCAGATGGCCATGGCCCCATCTCTGCCTCCGATGCAGTCCACTCATCAGAGCCTTCCCCAGACTCCAGGACTGGCCCATGTTCCTCCCCAACCTTCTCACTGTCTGAATCTGCTGCCAGCTCCACTGGCCACTGGCAGGCCACAACAAAAACATCCGAGACAGTCTTCTTGGGGGGGGAAAGAGTGACCTATGTCAAAGTATATTCATGAACTGGAATAGAGCATGGTAACAAGGTCAGCCAATGAATAGGCATAGCCAATGAGGACAGTTTGGAAACTGAAACTAGAAGTAGCCTAGGCTGGAAACTGAAACTAGACGTAGCCTAGGCATGGCTCTATATTAAGCTCTGCAGCTCTGAAGCTATGATAAACTCTGAGTTTGTCTATTGAAGATATAAACTGCTTCTCTCCTCTGCTTGCTTGCTGAACTAAAGTTCTCTCTCTGTGATCTGTACTACTGAAGACTGGAGCTCTGCTCTTAACTTGCAACATGTTTCTGTCTGAGTTTGCTCCATGTTTGAGAAATCTACAACTGGTTTGTAAAATCTACTTATTATGTTTATAAAGAGGTTAAATGAAGCCATCTGTGTTTATTGTTCTGGTGCTGGATTAATGCTGCAAAACTCTGAACAGCCTAAATGAAGCAAGATCAGACATGCCCCATTTCTCCCCCCCCCAAATGACATTCATCGAATGTGTGATAAAAAAGAAGCCGACGCAACTAAATCAGGCGCCCTCCTCTTCCCACTGATGGCCGAACATGTTGCAATAACAAAGTGAATGATGCATCTCACCCTTCGCGGTTTCACTTCCTTCCCAGGGATGAAGGAAGTGTCCCAGATATGACTGCTAATCGATCGGCCTCACTCATTTCTCTGTCCACATCGCTGGCTGAAGATGTACCCGATTCTCATTCTCCCATGCAAGGTTATTTTTTTGTGTCAAAATTGCCTCCATTTACAACTCAGTGAATGCAATCAACTCATCCTGCTCTTTTCCCTTTGTGGTCTTTACAATAATAGTAATAGGTTTGTGTATACAATCTATAATTAAGTAGCAAGAGTGGAACATTAATTATTCAGTTAAATTGTTAATCTGTGGGGTATTTGATCCCCCCATCTCTCTCTCCCCCTCCCTTTCTTCTTCTGTTAGCTAACCTGTCAGGGTTTAATATGCTACCACGAAGTGGGTTGGTCTGAGGTCTCCAAGGAAAGCAAATTCTCTGGTTCCATTAGCAAATAATGCATATAGATCATTTTCAGTACTAATCTAGGGCTAAAATCAATTATGTCTCTTGTATTTAAGAATTAAATTGACTCGCCATGGGAGAAGGATAAATGCAAAAAAATATATATACGTTTTTCCTATTATGTCTAATTACAATTGTAAAACATTTTCCTTCGAAATGTAATTGCTGCCTACTGAGATTTGGTCTGTGGAGCTTAGATTGTTTAATTGACTCCTTTGATTGTCTCTCAAGGTTCTCCTTGGGACCGTTCAAATCACGGGGAAGCAATCTCTTCAATGCCGAGACTTCAAAGAACTTTGCACGAGAGTGCACATTCATAAATGGGGGATAAACCACATTTGCAGATTGCAGAGAGAAGATGGCGTCCACACCAGGGGTAGGCTGCGACCGGTTCTCCATGGTTCGGGTGAACCGGTTGCTAATTTTATGGCCGTTTTATGGCCAGCTCTGAGTTTCTGTTTCCCTTAAGATTTTTTTTTTTAATTTCTCTTTTAGGAGAAATATTTTATCCTGCCTTTTAAACACATTCCTCAAAATATTTCATTCTTCTAGGAGAGGGGTGGGTGCTCACTTTCTACAAAACTTTTGAGCCACATTAAGAACCAATTGCTAAAAAGGAAGGACCCCTTTTCTCAAAGCTGAATCCAACCATTTTGATCGCCTTGCACCAATTTAGTTTAGTTCTTTCTCTTGGGTGATGGCTCAGAACCGATGAAAATGGTGGCGTCTTCTCCATCGAAGTCCTACAAAGATCCCAAGATTTCACCACCGCTTCCATCCCCATGGTGATTCCCCTTAATTTGAGATGGTGTTGTAGGGATGCGCACTGGGAAATCCTTCAGTTGACTCCTCAACAGGAACAGGGAGTAGGGACCTAACAGCTAAAGATTACTACATTGAGTAAAGTACCTAATTCTTTGACTGACTAAATTCAGTGTGCGATAGAAACAGACATTTTCTCGCTCTGTTCAAGCCCTTTATGCTTCCCAGCCATTTAGAAGCTTTCAGAGATGGTATAATTAGCTCGTGAAAGGTAGCTGAGCTGTGTGTTAATGTGGCACTTTGTGAAGTAAAGGGAACACAATACTTGTCTCAGGAGCGAAGAGAAAACCTGATCCTCCTTGATGAGATACTTTGCATTCAATCGAGGGCTCTAAAGATAAAGTCAGAAGAGGCTGTTTTGCAGAATGGAGCAATGGGGCTCATTCAATTTTACAAGGCAGGAGCTGCTTCTTGAATGTTGCACGCACCAGCATGTTTTGGGATGGTGTGGTGCCGATCGCACAAACCGCCTAGTCTGAAAATTGGGGATTAAGCTCAGAAGGCAGAAATATTCCATTGGTGGGGTGGCGACATGAGACTGGGAATCTAATTTTGAGGTTGTTTGTTTATTTATTAGATGTTTATCTCGTCTTTATTACTTTATAGGTAGCTCAAGGCAGTGAGTATTTATAACACTTCTCACTCCTATTTTCCCCACAACAACTATCCTGTGAAGTGGGTTGGGCTTTCTTTTATGTATACTGAGAGTATTTACAACAAGACAAATTCCTTGTGTGTCCAATCACACTTGGCCAATAAAAGAATTCTATTCTATTCTGAGAAAGACTGGCTCAAAGTCATCCAACTGAATTTCATGCCTAAAGTAGGACTAAAACTCACCATCTTCTGATGATTGGCCCAAAATCACACAGCTGGCTTTCCTATCTAAGGTGGGACTAGAACTCACAGCTTCCTGGTGATTGGCCCAAAATCACCCAGCTGGCTTTCCTACCTAAGGTGGGACTAGAACTCAGAGTCTCCTGGTGATTGGCCCAGAGTCACCCAGCTGGCTTTCATGTCTAAAGTGGGACTAGAACTCACAGCCCCCTGGTGATTGGCCCAAAACCCAGCTGGCTTTCCTGTCTAAGGCGGGACTAGAACTCACAGTCTCCTGGTGATTGGCCCAAAATCACCCAGATAGCTTTCATGCCTAAAGTGGGACTAGAACTCACAGTCTATTGATGATTGGCCCAAAATCACCAGGTGGCTTTCAGGTCTAAGGTGGGACTAGAACTCACAGTCTCCTGGTTTCTACGGCAGCACCTTAAACACTGCATTAAATTGGCTCTCTAGAGCCTTAATTAAATTAACTTTAATTTAAAATTAGAGTCATAATAAAATAGACACAACCACGTCTTCTTCTAGATCCCTGTATTCATGCGGTCACTTGAGGTGGCCCTTTGCTTGATCAACCAAGCTAAGCCTCAATTAAAGTTTTCTACACTTCAAGAAAGTACCATCTTCCCTTGTTGACCTTGAATAAAGTACATGAAAGATTCTGGCCTATTTCATAAATCAAATTTCTCTCTCTTTCCCCCCTCCAAATTGATTTTCCATTTCCTATCAGTTCAGCCACAACTTTTATGAGGGCGCATGTTATGAATCACAGTTCTTAATATGAGAGCTTAACTTAACATTATAGCCTGGTGAAGTGCTTCGTCTTAAGGCTCTCAATTGGGACTTTCTTTCTCCTACGCTTCCATCCTATTTCCCTGCTCTCTTTAAATTACTTTCCCCCCCCCCACAGGGTTCCTTCCTTTTTTGTATATAACATTATTAATTTGTTTTAAAGAAAAATAAAACAACAAAAAAAAACAACTACTAGTCAATGAGAGAATAGAATAGATTGAAGAAAGGAGAGAGAAAGCAAGAACGCATAGAGATGCAATACAATAAAAATATACAGGGAAACTGATACCAAAAAAGAATGACTTCTGATTTATTTTAGAGCAGATAAAAGTGAACTTTCATTCTTGCTCTACGATTACAACGAAATGTCTATTTTTAATAATCTATAAATATTATCTCTCATCAAATCCATATGTCATGATTTGACTCCCCCCACCCAGTTCCTTCCAAAAGTCCAAAAGGGGCTGCCAATTGGCATTACATTTGTCCAATTTCTCTTTTTTTAATCGGAGTCGTCAGTTTCTTCATCCCAACCAGTGGTGGGATTCAAATTATTTTTACTACTGGTTCTGTGGGTGTTTTGAAAAACTCAAATTCTGGGAGTTGAAGTTCACAAGCATTAAGGCTGGTAAGTTTGGAGATCCCTGGTATAAAGGTCCCCTGCCTTGGACTAGAAGATCTCCAACATTCTACCGTACCTGATATTAACACAGTTGAGAAAGTCCAGAAATATTTCACAAGAAGAATTCTCCACTCCTCTGCTCGTTGCAGAATACCTTATGCTACCAGACTTGAAATTCTAGACCTAGAAAACCTAGAACTACGCTGCCTTCAGTCCGATCTAAGTATAGTATATAAAATCATACATTGCAATGTCCTACCTGTCAATGAATACTTCAGCTTCAACCATAACAGCACAAGAGCAAACAATAGATACAAACTCAAGGTTAATCGCACCAAACTTGATTGCAGGAAATACGACTTCAGCAACAGAGTGGTTCAATGCCTGGAGTACTCTACCTGACTCTGTGGTTTCTTCCCCAAACCCCAAAAACTTTAACCTTGGATTGTCTACTATTGACCTCACCCCTTTCTTAAGAGGTGTGTAGGGAGCATGCATAAGCGCACCAACGTGCCTACCGTCCCTGTCCTATTGTTTCTTTTTATTTTTCTTATATGTATCCATGTATTCATAATTATGTTTTTACTTATACCTATTATCTTGTAAGCAATTGACAAATAAAATAAATAAATAAATAAAACATCCCTTCCGGCCTTATGATAATATGTTCCATGCCAGCATCACCACGGTGTGGTTTCGTTTCATGGTTTCCTCTCCCTGATTCTCAGCTTCCTAAGGTTTCGTGTATTGTTCCTTCTCACTGGAATTTTCACAGCCGTCACTGTGGCTGGCTGCCAGTCTCCTCTCCCAACAGCATCGTCTATATTTTTGTGAGTACAGCTGCATCTTTGTAAAACCTGGGATTTGCTGAAGATGTGTTTTTTTTTTCTGAGAGTTTTCCAGCTGCAGTTCCAAAAGAAAGTGCAGTTTGGAATCTGGCAGTTTCATTACAGAAACTTGATCCTAAAATATTCTCCTTCTACTGCAAGAAAGTGGGAAAGTGGAGAAAGACCTTCCAGAAAATTATGGTTTTTACTGCCGCTGTTACTACTGTTATTACTAGATAATAAAACAAATGATCCATGGGAAGGTGGAAAAAAGACTCCAGATGACAATCCTAGCGGTGTGATTGGAGCCCCATCAGTTTTGTATATAACAATGTTCAGGGCTTCCATTGGTATCTTCATCTTTTTTGACCCAACCCAGACTACCATTGCTAATGACTGTCTTCTTCTTCTTCTTCTTCTTCTTCTTCTTCTTCTTCTCCTCCTCCTCCTCCTCCTCCTCCTCCTCCTCCTCCTCCTCCTCCTCCTCCTCCTCCTCCTCCTCCTCCTCCTCCTCCTCCTCCTCCTCCTCCTCCTCCTCCTGCCAAATCCATCACTGAACACTGGTGATCATGTTGGTGATCCCATTTTATCAACAACAATAAAAAGTGCTTTTTATCAACACACTAAAAAGTGCTGCTGAGTTTTGTCCAAACCAGTCCCTTAGACTTTAAAGCCATGATGTTCTTCTTCTGCATGGACCTCATTTGCCATTGATCTTTCCCTGGAGGATTAAGGAAAATAGGCCATTTTACTTTTTCCCGGTGTTGCATCACATGTCCAAAATATTCTAACTTTTGCTTTTTAATGGTTCTTGATGATTTCCCTTGGCTTTCCCAGGCAGCTTATCACCTCCTCATTTCTGATTTTGTCAACCCAACTTATACGTTAACAGTCATCTAATGAAGCTACATCAACCTAATGCCTAAGACTTTCCATACTCTCTTTAAATTACTTTCAGACTTCTCCAGGTCTTTAGGAGTCCTCACTTCAAAATCCGTTGGGAACTTCCATGAGTTAATTATGAATTAATAAGGGTTGAATTGTGGGGTCCTTGGTGCTCTCTGAGCTTGGTGGTTTTCCTGCAGATGTTTCATGACCCAACTAGGTAACATCATCAGTACTAAAAGGCAGTGGAGTTTATCTCTGTTTATATACAAGTGTCTTACCCTTTCAGGAGTTAAATATGTACAATTTAAGAGTCACCTGTAGGAAACCATAGAGATGTAAAATCTGTTAGGACACCTACAGGCAATGAGTCTGGCTCCTTCTTGACTTCTGGGGGTGTAAAAAGAAGGGAAGGGAAAATGTAGACTTACAAGATTCTGTTACTACAGAATCTCAATAAAGTGGAATTCTGGTCTACATGTGGAGTCAGCATCTTGATATTTTCCTCTTCATGGAGTTAATGTCACCTGTCTCCATATAACTTTGGATAGCTTAGTTTCTGGGGTCATTTGTGCCCTCTGAGCTTGGTTGTTTTCCTGCAGGTATTTCATTACCAATATTCATTAATATTTGTACCTCAGGATTGAAATGAGATCCTTGGTGCTCTTTGAGTTTGGCTATCTTCTTGCAGACGTTTCATTATCTAACAAGGTAACACCATCAATGCTAGAAGGAAGTGGATTTGCTCTCCTTTTATACACTACTTACTTGCCTTGTCAGTGTTGGTGGGTGTGTTCTTGGCAGTTCCTTGTTTACTATTTGATTGTTTCTCTGTTAGTAGTTCTTTGATTGTGGTGTTGTTTATGTCTTGATTGTTGGTCTAGTGTTAATCTTGATGTTAATCTTTGCTTATCTGGGTGTTGATTCACCTGGTGATGAGATGTTTTGGTGTTTTTGCTTCCTTTTTGACTTTTTTGATTGTCTCTTTTGAATGGTATGTAGATGTTGTTTATCTCTATGTGCCTGCTGATGGCTGATTTGTCTGAGAGTTTACAACAATAAAATAGGAAAGCAGGTCAAATGCACCCAGAAGAAAACCATACATACCAGATCAAACAACCCACATGAACTTGGCAACCACCTTATCCCAGGATCTGGGAGAACAGCCAAGTTTTAAGTGACTTTCTGAACATCATCGAAATGGGAGCCAAATGGGTCTCTAAGGGGTAATAATCCAGAGGGCAGTCATTGTGACTTCTTGTAAACATAGTCATAGAATGTTTATGTGCTGTTTCCTTTATCAGCTACCAATTTCTTCTGGCCCTTTTTGAGATGACATTAAATCTCTCAATGATCTCAAATCAATAAAAATAGAGCACTAGAACTTGGCTACACAGATCTGGATTAGATGATGAGAGAGAGGGGGGGAGGGAGAGATATATATTTGTGGTTATTTATTGGTCACCCAAATATTTGTAGCTCATCTCTACTTATAAGCGACTGCCTTTTATATGAAGGTACTAAAATATAGAAGTTGACATCCAAGGCCAGGGCTCTTGGAGAAAAAGATATGTAAACAATAGGTCTTCTTTGCTATTTGCTCTCATAAAGAAGAGGGAATCCACTTAATCTCCAAAATACCTGAGAGCAAGACAAGAAGCAATGGATGGTCCAAGGAGAGGACCAGCCTAGAACTAAGGAGAAATTTCCTGACAGTGAGAACAATTAATCACTGGAATAGCATGCCTTCAGAAGTTGTGGGGGCTCCAATCACTGGAGGTTTTTAAAAAGAAATTGGACAACCATTTGTCTGGAATGGTGTAGGGCAGAGGCACCCAACCTTTGGAGCTTGGTGGCATCGCATGGGGGAAGGAGAGGGGAACCAGGCCACACGAGCAAGCTGCTCAATTTGCGCAAGTTGAGCTATGTTCACAGGTGTGTGCCAGCCCGCTGCTTGTACAGCCCAGTTGTGAATAGGCCCTGGCCTGATAGTGGGCTGTGACATGAGGTTTGGGGACCCATTGTATAGGGCTTGTTGCTTGAGCAGGGGATTGGACTAGTAGATATCCAACATCCCTATCTCCTCTCCTCTCCTCTCCTCCACTCCCCTCCCCACTCCCCTCCCCTCTACTCTGCTTGCCTCCCCTCTGCTTCCCTTTCTATTTCCCCTCCTCTCCATTTATCTTCCCTCTGCTAGGTTCCCTCCCTCCTCTCCTCTCCACTCTACTCGCCTCCTCTCTGCTCCCCTATCCTTTTCCCTTCCTCTCCATCCATCTTCCCTTCACTAGGTCCCCTCCCTCCTCTCCTCCCCACTCCACTCCACTCTACTCTGCTTGTCTCCCCTCTGCTTCCCTTTCCCTTCCTCTCCATTCATCTTCTAGGTCCCCTCCCTCCAGTCCTCTCCTCTCCACTCCACTCCTCTCCTCTCCATTCAACTCCACTCCACTCCACTCACCTCCCTCTGCTTCCCTTTCCCCTTTCCTTCCTCTCCATTCATCATCCCTTCTCCTCTCCTCTCCTCCCTGTCTCCAGTTACTCCAGTTACTGTCCACTATCCATTTTTTTAATCTTTCTTATTGACTATAATCATTACTAGCATAGCTGAAAGCAAATAATAATTATTTTTGGGGAAAGTGCAGAAAATACCAGCCCAGGCTATTATGAGGAGGCAAAGCTATTCTAAAATCAGCTCTTTCCCAATTATTATCCAGTGTGGACAATTAGTGGTGCTGTGAACTCTCATTAGTATGAGTAGTAAACCCTTTCAGGAAAACACAAATGAGTCATCGGAATCTATAACAAACAAACAAAAAAAAATGACCGAAATATGACACACACACACAAATGACCGAAATAAGTAATTGGGCCTTTTTTATTCTTCACTTCTCATCTCTCTCCCTCTTGTCTAAAGGAGAAATGATCTAATGAACCTCTCAACAAATCAAGAAAGGAATATTGTAAAATATAGAAAACAAACAAGAACAGGATAATCTGAATGTCAAGAGTTCTGCATAACTCTGTGTATCCATCTAGGACAGGGGCCAGCAATCTTAAACACTCAAAGAGCCACAAAGGTCCTAACTGGAAGCCCCCCATTCAATTCTGGAGCTGACCGGAAGTCCAGTCCCCCCGCCATAGACTCTCCTCCTAGCCCGGCATCCTTTTTCCTCTGCTGACAGGAAGTTCAGTTCCCCCACCATAGAGTCTCCTCCTAGCGCACCATCCTTTTTCCTCTACCTGTCCTAACTGACAGCCCTATCGATTGTGGAGCTGACTGGCGACAGGGGAGCCGCAGCAGAGGGATGAAAGAGCCACATGTGGCTCCAGAGCCATGGGTTGCTGACCCCTGCTCTAGTATGTCTATTCCTTAACCTATTTATCTTTAGGCAAACCAAAATGTTCTCCCTGGTAGATACAGCTATTCTCTCTTTGAATTTAGCCATCTTGTACCTATCTACCATGCAGTTATTTATTTATTAATTAATCAGCCAAATTTATTGGCCACCCATATTACTGCAGGGTAGTGAGCAAGATGTTCAGAGTGGATTTGGCATTTTAATCCACCTTCCCAAGGACCCAGAATACATATATTTGGAGGTTTAATGGTGCAGGATGTAAGCTGTTGCAAGCAAAGCTGCCTTTTGCAATTGACTGATGGTGAATTTGTCAATTTGTCAATTTTAATTATTTTTTAAAAATAATAAAGGTGGGATAGAAGTAGATAGATAGATAATTATGATAGATAAAGATAGATAGATAGATAGATAGATAGATAGATAGATAGATGATAGATAGAATGATGATAAATTGATAGATTCATTTATTAATCCAATTTATAAGATTGCTGCATATCTCTCCAGGAAGCTCCAACAAAGGGGTCAATCTATTTTCCAAAGCATTAGAAGGCAAGACAAGAAACAATGGATATAAACTAATCAAAGAGAGAAGCAACCTGGAATTAAGGAGAAATGTCCTAACAGTGAAGACAATTAACTCGTGGAACAACTTGCTTCCAGAAGTTGTGGGTGCTTCATCACTGGAGTTTTTAAAGAAAAGAATGAAAAGATAGTGTCCTCTATTTGAGCAAAGGGTTGGACTAGAAGACCTCCAATGTCCCTTCCAGGTCTACTCTGATTGACTGAAAGACAGAGAATTTCATTAAAACAAAAACCCACTACATCTGGCTCAATAAAACCACAACCCACTGGACACATCCAGCTCAATAAAAAAACCACAAGCCACTGGACACACATACACACCCATGCCAGGGACATGTTGTGGATTGGAGCCTTATTCAGGATTGGGCTTAAAAACAGAGGAAGACCCATTACCCAAAGAAGGTTCAGCTGAAGGGCTCATTTCAAGAGGAAAGGGTGTGTCCCTTTCTCATCAACGCATCAACTGACATGGCTCTGTTGGGCAACCAAATGTCCTGTGCATTACCGAATTTGCATAATGTGGCAGGCTGTATCTTAAGGAAGGTGTGTGCTGGCAATTCCTTTCCTACTGATAGAGGTCTTTGTATTAACCTTATCGTACACCGAGATGCGGAGAAGAGAACATTGGTGTGATGGCAAATGTTCTCCTGCCTATTAGATAGAGAGCAAATGATTGCTGGAGTGTGATTGCCGCTAAGCATTTCTTCATGCCAGATGTGTCTCGGCTGGGAGGGATGCTTTGATGTATCAGTGAGGACCCCTAGTGCAAAAACAGGTAACAAGCTTGTGCAAGTGTCTAAGAGGGAGTCTTTATTGCATTTAACTGTACGAGGATGGGCTGTTGAAAGGAGACAAGGAAGGAATTCATAACAAATTTGGAAGGGACCTTGGAGCAGGAGTGGGCTGTTACCAGGTTTGAGCAAACCCATAGCTAATTTTATCCATTTTTGATGGCCGGTTGCACGAACTGGCAAATCCCACCCCTGGATGGCCCTGCCCACCATGGCCCTTTTTGGATCCCAGGTAAGTACAGAGCCCGCAATGGAGGCTTGGAGAGGGCAAAAAATGGGACTCCCTGAGGCTGTGGAAAGCCAGAAATGGGCTCGTTTCCAGTCTTCCGAGAGCCTCTGGAGCAGGGGTGGGATTCAAATTTTTTAACAACCGGTTCTGTGGGCATGGTTTAGTTGGTGGGCGTGGCTTGGTGGTCATGTGACTGGGTGGACGTGGCTTGGTGGTCATGTTATTGGCTGGGCGTGGCCAACTCAACATCATTCACATCGAGGCACGCATCTCCTCGCCTGGCCTCTCGTGACTGTGGGGATGCTGCAACAGTCGTAAGTGTGAAAAATGGTCATACGTCACTTTTTTTCAGTGCCATTGTAATTTATTTATTTTTTATAAAAATTTTATTTGGGTTTTCACAAAACATAATACAAGTAAAATTTCTTTTTTTGAGAATAGCATGGTCCTGGGTTATCACTTCTCCATACAGACACAAATTCAATTTCATATTCATCTTTGTGTTCTATTCCATATCTTATTACTATTTTAACATTTTCTCAGTATTTTTTCCCTTCCCTTAGTTTTCTCAATCTTACTTTTAATTATCTCATTCCTTTCTAAATTCAATTATATATATATATCTTTTTCTAATTTTCAATACCTTTCGAGTCATCATATTTATACTTTTGTCTGTCCTGTTTCAATTTCATATTTTCTTTTCTCATTAAACAAAATTTTCCCCTGTAGTTACTAATTGGAGTATGACACCTTTGTATCTTTTAATTTTTATCCATTCAACTCTTATTTAAACTTCAATTTATGCCTTTACAATTATAACATTCAATATAACACATTACTTCCAGTCGAATTCTGCTTGGTACATTTTTAAAATACGCACTAAGTCCTTAAAGAGAATATATATATATAACAATAATAAATAAAATACTTATTCTGTTCCAGTTCAGCTTTATCATTAATGTTAGTTATAATCTTTGACATCTTTAACATTCCTTTTCAATAAGATTATCATACTTCTAGGAACACTTATAATATTTCCATAATTTTTTCATGTTTCTTTCATATTCCTCTTCACTTAAATTTTTATAACACATTTATAATAATTAAAATGTTCCCCTCCTTTCCTAATTTCATTCTCTCATTCTCTTTATTTCATTTATTTATTAAACATTCCATTACATTACCATGAGTATTTTATCTTTCATTTTAATCACACGTGTTTCATATTTTCAAAGTTCATTTCTATTTCTAATATAACAATACTATCTTATGTACCCTTGCAGAATCCCCCTTTCAATTAAGTTTTCACCCATTATCTCTGTGTCTTGTACGTTTTCCCTGTTTCTCTATGTCCTGTTTCTGTCCTTTATAATTTCTTTTCCTTTCCCTCTTCCCCCTCTTCTTCCCCCTCCCCCTTTTGCCCCCTTCTCTCTCTAATTCTGATTCTCTCTTCTGTAATCCTCTCTTCTGTTTTTTCCTAATGTTATAATTACTTTTCAAACAATTCTTTTTTGGGTTGTTTTTTTGGATCTTAAATTTTATCCTCTCTTTCCCCCCTTTCCTTTCCTTTCCCCACATACAAATACTTGGTCATTGAAGATGGCTTCTTCTTTGTCCCGCCCTTCTTGTTCTACAGGCATTTCTTGTTGTTTCTCATAGTTCAGGATCTCCATTTCTAAAAATTGAAATATGAAGCCAAAAGAGCCTCTTCCTTCTTGTGCATCTTCTTTCTGTTTTTTAAGTTCCATTCTCAATTCCTCCAAGAGTGATACCATTTTAAGAACTTTTAAACAACCACCCGATTAATTTTAGTCCTTTAGATCCAATAGCCAAAAATCCAAAAATCATCAAGTAATCCAAATAATCCAAAACTGTTTCTTCTTGCTTATTTTTTCCACCTTCTCTTCCTGGGGTTCTCTTATCTTGTTACAAAGTTTCAGTTAAAATGTATCTTTTAAGAATCTTGTTAAAGTTTCACTGTTAATTCCTTTCACTTCTAGGTGGTCTCCTCCATTTTTCCAGATCCCACCCTTTTGTTTTTTTCCTTCTTTTAAAAGTTTTTGAGAATCCAGAAATCTTTATTATCCCTTTGACATTTTATTTTCAGCTTAAATACCTGCTACTGTCAAAGTGGATTTTTGCTGATTTCTTGCTTAAATCTCTTAGTTGTCAATATAGGGAAGAAGAAAAAAACCCAAATCCTTTCCCTTCCTTCTCTCATTCGCAGCTTCAAAATCTTCTTTGGGAACAATGTTGTTCTTTATAATTCAAATTCCAGGGTACCTTGTATTGTTGTTTTTTCAGTTCAACCCAGTCAGCCAAAAACTTTCTCTTCTTATCTTCCTCCTGCACATTGTTTTCCGGTCGATTTCTTCTTTGAGGTGGCCATTTCTGACCACCACTGCAACCGCCTTCAGGAAAGGGAGTAATGGCCATCTGGGGAGGAGAGATGCGGCTCTCCTCGACCCTGCTGGAAGTCTCCCTCCTCTTCACCACCTCTATGGGGTGGCTTAGCCCCAAAACTAGCCGGCTTGGGGTGCTCCAGTGGTGAGCACAGATCGAAACTGTGCACAATTGCAGATTTTGGTCTGTCACCGAAGCTCAAACCAGATCCGTCAGTGCCATTGTAACTTTGAATGGTCACTCCACACAAGCAAAGTACCAGCAAAGGAGGGGAAAAAAATCTACAGAGAAGTTCCTGAGACAGGAAATCTAGTCCTGCCAAGAATATTAATCAGGGTTAACGGAGAGGCAGTTTCTTTGAGCAACACCAGAATGTTTCCTTCCTGCCTTCCTTACAGGATTAGGCCAGTAATTTCTTCTAACAACTGGTTCTCCGAACTGCTTAGAATGTTAACAACCGGTTCTAGCGAATAGGTGTGAACTGGTAGAATCCCACCCCTGCTCTGGAGCCTGGGGAGGCCGTTTTTGCCCTCCTGGAGGCTCGAGGAAAGCCTCTGGAGCCCAGGGAGGGCAAAAATGCATCCCCCACTGTGGTGCAGGAGGATGACTAGGTCTCGCCCACCATGGCCACACACACCCAGCAACCGGGCAGAGAACTGGTTGCTAAATTTTTTGAAGCCCACCTTTGCCTTGGAAGCCTTCTAGTCCAACCCCCTTGCTTAAACAGGAGACCCTGTACCATTTCAGACAAGTGGCTGTCCAATCTCTTCTTAAAAACCTCCAGTGCTGGAGCATCCACAACTTCTGAAGGGAAGCTGTTCCACTGGTTAATTGTTCTCGCTGGCAGGAAGTCTCTCCTTAGCTGTAGATTGCTTCTCTCCTTGATTAGTTTCCATCCATTGTTTCTTGTTCTGCCTCCTGATGCTTTGGAGAATAGCTTGACTCCCTCTTCTTTGTGGCAAAGAATTGGAACACTACTATCATGTCACCCCTAGTCCTTCTTTTCACTAAATTGAATATACCCAATTCCTGCAACCATTCTTCATATGTTTTAGCTTTCAGTTCCCTAACCATCTTGTTGCCCTAGGGTGGGAGAACAAGAGATTGGGGGGGGGGGGGGGGGGGGCAGGATTTGTAGAAGTACAGGAGTTAATCTTGCAGTACTAACTCAGTTATAAGGTGGTCAGGAGATGTGGTCTTACAACTTCTGAGATTCCTGAGCTTCAATGAAATTGCGAAGGAAGGCAATTTCATGGGTGCATTTAGAACGCATACTGAACTTGATTACAGAATTAATCAGTTGTCTAGTTTAATCCAATTGAGGGATGGGTTACCTGATAAGTTGGATGGAGGTGCGGTGGGCAATTTGCCAAGGTTAAAATTAAACAAGCGGAGAGTGTTGTGCCGATCACAAGGTCATTAATTGAATTGGTTAAATATGTTGTGTGAATTTTCCCCTAAGGATGATTTTTTTCTTCTTCTTCTTCTTCTTCTTCTTCTTCTTCTTCTTCTTCTTCTTCTTCTTCTTCTTCTTCTTCTTCTTCTTCTTCTTCTTCTTCTTCTTCTTCTTCTTCTTCTTCTTCTTCTTCTTCTTCTTCTTCTTCTTCTTCTTCTTCTTCTTCTTCTTCTTCTTCTTCTTCTTCTTCTTCTTCTTCTTCTGATCCGGGGCAAGGTGGAAAAAATACTCCAGATGACAATCCCAGCAGTGTGATTGGAGCCCCATCAGTTTTGTATATAACAATGTTCAGGGCTTCCATTGGTATCTTGATCTATTTTGACCCAACCCAGACTACCATTGCTAACGACTCCTCCTCCTCCTCCTCCTCCTCCTCCTCCTCCTCCTCCTCCTCCTCCTCCTCTCTTCTGTGAGATATAATCCTATATCACAATCCCTTAAATGGGGTCTGGGAACCATTTTGAAAGCTTAACCTAACAGTAAGAATAGCCAGGATTCTCTAAGGAAAACTCAATTTACCATCCTTTTTCTATACTGCTATCTACCTCTTCACCCTACTTAATTTTGCTAATGAGTTTCAACTTGAACCCAACGATTTTAATAAATAGGGTCGGTAGATCTCATGAATTTAATAAACTGAAGTTATTTGGAACAGAGTCAGAGGAGACAGGCTAAGATATTGCCATTTGGAGCAGCACATTTCATGACAACCTTGGTTTATTTCTGCCTGTTTCAGGTTGGGAGGAAGGCACATCAACTCAACAGGGAAGAAACATCATTAGAAGGCAAAAAATAAAATAAAACAGCAAGAAGAGAAGCAGCTTGTTTGGTTGTTTATTATTTTATTAGATTTAGATGTGGCCCAATTCCAAAGCAACTTTGCATGGCTTCCAATTTCAAACAAACAAACAATAAACAACATACAATATACAATATACAAAAACAACTTCTGCCCATCTATACGTTATATGAATAAAAAATGCATCTAAGAAGAAGGCCACCTTGCCCTACCTTGAAGAGATTAATGAACATGAAAATGATTGCAATAGAGCTAAACTTGCTGTTGGGCAGGCACAAACATTAATAAAATGCAGGAAGTCCGTTTGGCATGATTCTTACTCAGAATGTATTGTTATCACCTAGCACCTAAGCCACCTGGGAAAGCCAAGGGAAATCACCAAAACCATAAAAAAGTGAAAATTAGAATAGTTTGGACATGTGATGAGGCACCTAGAAAAATATGGCATACTTATTAGGGATAATAGCATGGAAATACAATAAAAGACTTACTTATTTAATCATTCATATAATAACTGCAGCTAGAATCCTATACACACAAAATGAGTCCAGAAGTATTTTACCAGAAAAGTACTACATTCCTCTGTTCACAACAGACTATCCTACACCACCAGACCTGAGATTCTAGGCTTAGACAACCTTGAACTACACTGGCTAAGATTGGACTTAAGCATAGTACATAAAATCATATGTTACAACATCTTACCAGTCAATGAATATTTCAGCTTTAACCACAACAACACAAGAGCATACAACAGATATAAACTTAATATAAACCAGGGGTCCCCAACCACCGGGCCCCAGACCGGTACCGGTCCGTGGAACATTTTCTACCGGGCCGCCGGTTTGCTGGGCGCCGCCATCTTATTTTGATGAGAAAGTGCTTCCGGTGAGCTTTTCCGGTTGGAAAGCGGCGTTTGGGTCCTGAAGGAATCCTCACGCCTTAGTTTCATCGAAGGGGGGGCGGCTTCGAACAAAACTAAGGCGCGAGGATTCTTTCAGCACCCAAGGCAAGGCGAGCCGAGCGACCGTCCCGAAGCCATCCCGAAGCCCATCGACAAAGGTACAAAGGAGGAGTTGAAGGTGGCGGGGAGAAGCGGGGGACGGCTGGCTGGCCGGTCGCTCGGCTCGCCTTGCCATGCGTGTTGATGCCGGTACCGGGCTGCGGATCATTTTGTGATGCCGGTACCGGGCCGTGGCACAAAAAAGGTTGGGGGCCACTGATGTAAACCACTCCAAACTTGACTGCAGGAAGTACGATTTCAGCAACAGAGTGGTCAATGTCTGGAACCCACTACCTGATTCTGTTGTCACCTGCTCAAATTCCACTCCTTTACCCTCAAACTAACCTCTATTGAACTCACCCCATTGCTAAGGGGCATGCATAAGCACACAATTGTGCCTACCATCCCTGTCCTATTGTCCCCAATTATTAGTTCCTATTTCTTATATTTAAACTTGTTTATTCTTATTTCTATTATATTGTAAGCATTTCACAAAATAAATAAATAAATAAATTGGAAAAGTGAAAGGATACCTACAGAGGAGTAAGTAATAAAAAAGATACTAGAGAGTGCCAAGATGGACAGACTTAAAATGGAATTTAAAGACAAGGAAGAATCAGAGTACTATATGCAACATGGGACATATGGTACAAATGGATAAATAATAGAAGCAGAGAAGGAAAAGAAGGAAAGAAGATTAACGAAATTACATTTATACAGGGATAAAGGAAGATGTAAGAATAAATAATGTAAAAAAATATATCTTTGAATTGTACATGAATACAACATGAAATGCATAAAGTGAGGATTGGAATAGTATATTACATTGGAAACAAACAAATAATAGATATAATTTGGATGTATAATATAACATTGATGGAGAGATTATACAATATGATAGTTTTAGCTAGGATGTATAACACAATGGAAAAGGAAAAAGGGACTTGATGTATCCAGTACACAATGACGTTGTATAATTATGAATAGTTATATATATTAAAGAAAATGTGTATGTGTGTATATATGTGTGTGTGTGTGTGTATATGTATATGTATATGTATATGTATGTGTATATATATACCCAGCACAGATAAACTCCGTGGCTAAAACACTAATTACCAGAACCAAACGCCTGGCAGACAAGACACACATTAAGACTGAACTATGCACCCTGACTAAAGTACTGACAGCCAACGGCTTCCACAAAAGCAAAATCACCAGCTTGATCCACAAAAACACACTGAAACATAATAGAGACCCAGAAGATGAACAGACCTATGGAACAGCCGTCCTGCCCTACATAAGAGGTACTACAGACAAAATTAGTAAGGTACTACACAGACATCACATCAGGACTGCCTTCAAAACAGACAGAAAAATAGCAGCCATTCTTAGCAACCCCAAAGATAAAATTGACCTGGAAAACCAAGGCATATACGAAGTCCCCTGTGCATCATGCCCGGCCACATACATTGGACAGACCAATAGAAGAATAAGCACCCGCCTGGATGAACACAAAAATGCAGTCAAAAAGCTGGAACACACTTCCTCACTAGTCCAACACATGGAAGCCACAGGTCATAGCATCAACTTCAATGGCACCAAAACCCTGGCCACTATAGAAAACCCTAATCACAGAATCATCAGAGAAGCCATAGAGATTGAAAAAAGACCAGAAAGCATGAATAGAAGAGATGATTCCACCAGGCTGTCAATCATTTGGAAGCCTGCACTCACAAACAAAAAAATCTCCACACCACAAGCCAGGCAAACACCTGGGCACAAACAGATCCCCCCTGATACCTCCAGCTCAAACACATCCCAACCAGGCACCCAGATGAAACCCAGCTTCCTAACTAATGATAGCCGTCCATTTACCCGAAGCCAAGCTGCACTAAAGGCCTCCATTAAAGCAACACAATGCTGCCAGCCAATCAAGATACAAAAAGAGCCAAAAAACAGACAGAAGATATTAGAGACACCAATCAAGCAGAACACAGCAAACTCCGAGACCAATAAACACAGACCAAGACTCCCAACCAATCAGGATGAAGAAAAAACCATTCTGGCACAGCAATAGGCTGCCCCAAATTCAAATCTGAAACCACTGTAAAAGTCTGACTCACAGACGGACACAATACAGAAGCCTGATGATGGCAGATGAGATTCTGCTGAAACGTTGCTACAACTTTAAAAGAACAACTACAATGACGTGGGAAAATACCCGAACCAAGCCGAACACCATACATGTAAGTACCCGCGAAAACTTAAGAAAACAAATATCAAACCTCTACGGGGAGGAAATAAACAGCCAGATCAAAACCTACGAGAAACTGGAAATTAAAAGAGCAGGAATACTATGTGACCTCCAATTCCTACGCAGCTGCAGAGACAACAATACTACACCAACCTGCTTCAAATTAACATTTCATCAAAGCACAGCAGCCACTAAACGTATCCTGAAAAGAACTGAAATGGCTTTACTAAGGAACGAGCTCCACAATAAGAGATTCCGATTAGATCAGTTAAACAAAGATTTGCTAGCACTACACCTGGAACTGAGCAGCAAAATCCACCCTCTACTTTGGGACAAGATAAAACAACTTACAACTTGGAGAGCTGATTCTGAAGGCATTTACAAACAAGAAAAATTATTGAAAAAACTAAAGAAATTAGAACATGACAAGAAAACCCCCAACAACTCACAACAACACCTGAAACAATTAGTGCACAACATTTCCAACAGAGAACTCACCAAAACAGAAACAGATGTCCTAACCAAAGGATTCAATTATGCTATAGCACCCCAAAAAATCCCCACAGAATCCATCATATGTGCAGTAGAATCCAGCCTAACTAAATTAAATACAGATGAAGCTGATAAAATAAGACACCAAGTTACCAACATCTTATGCACAAGCAAACCACCAAAAAGCAACTTACAGAAAAATGAAATCAAAGCACTACAAACCCTGAAAAGAGATAGCAGCATAATCATCCTCCCAGCAGACAAAGGGAATGCCACTGTAGTAATGGACAGAAAAGACTACGAAACAAAATTGACAGACCTACTCCAAGACTCCACATACAAACCCATAAACACAGACCCAACCACATATCTGGAAAAATTAACCAAGAAGAAAATTATAACCAGCCACATAAGCAAAGAGATCCAACACGCGATCATACCCAGAGAGAAATCTTCCAGATGCCCCAAACTATACGGCCTCCCAAAAATACACAAAGAAGGCATACCTCTCAGACCCATAGTCAGCTCCAGAGGAGCACCACTACAAAACCTAGCTAAACACCTAGCAAAAGAGCTACAGCCCCATGCTGAAACAGCAGCTTCTCATGTAAAAAACTCATACCACTTCTTGGAAATGATCAAAGATCTACACGTGGAGCAAGAAGATCTGCTTGTAAGTTTTGACGTGGTTTCACTATTCACTCAAGTCCCGATAAAAGAGACCCTTGAAATCATCAAAAATAAATACCAACCAGCTAAACACCTCATGGAACTAACAGAACACTGCTTAACCAACACATATTTCATATACAAAGGACAAAGATACAAACAAATAGAAGGAGCTCCCATGGGATCACCACTGTCACCTGTCATTGCAAACCTGTTCATGGAAGAATTCGAATCCAGAGCCCTGGCCAATGCCACCCTCAAACCCAAACTATGGTTAAGATACATCGATGACACATTCGTGATTTGGCCCCATGGACAAGAAAACCTAAACAATTTCCTAACACACCTAAACAGCGCACACCCCAAAATCAAGTTCACCATGGAAACAGAAACAAACAAACAACTACCATTCCTAGATGTACTAATCTACAAAAAAACAGATGGCACACTAGGACACACCATATACCAGAAGAAAACCCACACCAACCGCTACCTCAACGCCCAATCCCACCACCACCCAGCACAGATAAACTCCGTGGCTAAAACACTAATTAC
>NW_020716985.1:322980-336765 GCF_900518725.1 Notechis scutatus | reverse complement strand
CTCTCTCTCTCTCTCTCTCTCTCTCTCTCTCTCTCTCTCTCCCTCCCTCCCTCCCTCCCTCCCTCCCTCCCTCTCTCTCTCCCCCTTCAAATTTGCCTGAAACAGTATAGTGTTTTTTGCTTGAATAAAGGGCCTGGACCAGGAGACCTCCAAGGTCTCTTCCAACTCTGTTATTCTGTATTGTGTTATTTTTGGTGGGTAATCCCTTCACTTTTTCTTCCTAAGAGATCCTAGTGTGAGGAGACAATCTTTAACGCAAGATGATTGGCTTTAAAGATTTAAAGATTGTAGTCTGTACCCTTGTGTTGTATTTGGAACTAAATTTGGAATACGTGAAGCTGAATACTTGAAAGAATACTATACCTCAGACTCTAGAAAGCTTACTTTTAGACCAATTATAACTTCTGGTCTGAAACTGTTGCACTACACAGAGTACTCTATGGTCATCTGAACAGGAGGTGACAAGGATCCAGGCCTTCTGGCATGGTGACAACTTCCCGAAATGGTCTCACACCATCTAGCATAAAAAAAAAAGATGCTTCAACTTGGCCTGGATATCTAAAACGGTTCTTCGAGGAGCCACTGAAATGCTTTTGCGAAGTGCTCTCCGCTGTTTGGATGGCTCTTATCCATCCATTCTGCCTCCATCCAAAGGCTTATTTGGCATACTTGGCACACGCTCAGCAATTTAAAGTTCCCCCATCTCTACAAATGAAGAGCAAATTAGCTCTGCCAAGAATCTATAAAAATAACCTTTTTTATTTCCTGAAGACGCCCGCACTTGTAAATGCCGTGCTTCACGCCGAAGCCTTGAATCTAAACAATATCTGCTAAATGATGGGATGGGAAAAGGGTGGGTGGAAGGGAGAGAAGGGCGAAAGCAGCGCAATTGCTATCAATCCCATTCACGCTGGCAGAATGTCTCTAATAGCAGAAGACGCTTACGAGTCATAAATTATCCTTTTTATAAACGGCGCTCTTGGCGTTGGTTTTCAATGGGCCGCATACAGCAGCAGCATTTCTAAATAGCTTGAACTGATCAAGTAGGCCAGGGGAAGGATCTCAGTTTGTTGAAATGCGAACAGGTCTTATTAAATTTTTTGTTTTATGTTTACAGTAATTCCATCTTTCATTTCAGCTGTGTGTCGACTGGCTACATATATCTTGTGCTAACAATTATAATTAATACTTTTCTTACCAATATAACAATAAACACATTTTCTTACAACTAGCATTTAATATACCTATTATTTTTTTAACAATCTTAACTTAATGCTCTATATATTCATCTATTCCATTTTAATTTGTTTTTTTCCCAACCATTGATAAAATAAATCCCATACCATATAATATTCCATTTCTTCTTTTTCTTTAATTGCCAGTGTTAGTTTATTCATTTCTGCACATTCAAATATTTTCTCAATTACTTTTCCCTCTGCCAGTATCTTATCACTCTTCCAATTCTGAGCAAATACAATTCTAGCTGCTGTTAATACATGTATGATTAAATATGCTTTTTCTTTGCTGTAACCTTCAGGAACCATCCCTAATAAAAATATTTCAGGTTTCAAATCTATGTGTTGTTTTATCATTTTTTCCAACCATGTGTGTATTTTTGTCCAATATCTTTTAGCTTTTGTACAAGACCACCACATATGGAGATATGTTTCAGGTGGAAATGTGAACAGGTTAACTGAATGTCCCAAAGGTTGATTTTTCCAAGATGGACTTCCTTTGTTTTGTTTTGCTCTTAGATTATTTGATTTGATTCTTGTGGGTTTTTTTTTTAACTCTTTCTTGCCCTTCTTTTGGAAAAGCATCATTGAGACAACCATGATCTGGTTGCTCTGGAATCAATCCATGTTGCTCTTTGAGCTTGGTTGCTTTCTTGTAGACCTTTCATTACCCAAGCTAGGGTAACATCATCAGATGTTGTCTGAGAATCTCCATAGAGAGGTTTGCAGAATGTGAGCTGATCTGCTTTTCAGAGGTTGTATTCATCCGGTTCCGACTGATTCTGGTGTACTAGTAGACTAGTTCTGGGTACTGGCAAATACCACCTCTGACTGGCCCCACCCCCATTGTATTCTCTGCCTCCCAAGTCCCAGATAATTGGCTGGGTCTTCTTTTGTTGCCCTGCACGGGAGAACGGAGCTGGAAAGCAGGTTAGTGGGGTGGGGAGGGAATGGGGATTTTGCATAACCTTTGCCCATGAGTGGGGTGGGAATGGAGATTTTACAGTATCCTTCCTCTGTCATGCCCACAAAGCCATGCCCACAAAGCCACACCCACAAAGCCACACCCACAAAACCGGTAGTTAAAATGTTTGAATCTCACCACTGATCTCAGATTGGCCCCACCCACCCGCACCCGCCATTAGCTCTCCTATATTCCCTTGTTTTTTAGCTCAGCTGATTCGCGCAGCAGAACGGATTGCCACGCCTCAGCTGACCTAAAAAACAGCTCAGCTTATCAGCATTGACAGAAGTCTGTTTTTGAGCACTCAGTGCGCACATGCATATAACCGCACATAGAACTGGTAGAAAACAATTTGGAAACCCACCACTGCTGCTTTTGTAACGTAAATGTGGTTCAAAGAGTAAGGAAGAGAGATAGATAAAGCCACCTTGGGTTTATGGAAGTGGGTTGGGAAATCCACTCTTGGTGCTTCTTTGTTTTTTCCAGGAATAATCAGAATGTGCCCACCTGATCAGCCCTCGATGGATACGTAATGGTTAGAGCTTTCCACTCATTGGCCTTCTGGTATTTTGAGGTTGCAGTGTGGATCTTGGGGATGTCTTGGCATTGAGGCAAGATCAGAGATGTAAAATAAATATTGTCCTTGCTCCCTTCTCTCACAGAGACACATAGAATGAAAGAGAGCCACACAAAGTCCCCCAGTTGATTGACATGGCTTTGCATACAGTGTCATTGTTCATGGAAATGTTAATTTTAAGTTGACACCCCCCCCCCCATTCACATCATTCAAAACAATTATTTGGCCCAGTGAACATGTTACTTTCCTGTTTAGGGAAGCTGCAGGATTACATCCTTTATGACACTACAATTTGTCAGTGAGTTCTTCTTCTTCTTCTTCTTCTTCTTCTTCTTCTTCTTCTTCTTCTTCTTCTTCTTCTTCTTCTTCTTCTTCTTCTTCTTCTTCTTCTTCTTCTTCTTCTCCTTCTCCTTCTCCTTCTCCTTCTCCTTCTCCTTCTCCTTCTCCTTCCCTCTTCCCTCTTCCCTCTTCCCTCTTCCCTCTTCCCTCTTCCCTCTTCCCTCTTCCCTCTTCCCTCTTCCTCCACTTCCCCTCCCCCCTTCTCCTCCTCCTTCCTGCTTTGAGTGTTGAAGGAGATACAGGATTGTGGTTCTTGCACTTCTGGCAGCATCAACCATTGTGGTTTGGTGCTCTTGTCATGTGTCTTTGATGTAGTCTCTCCATCTTCTTCTGGGTCTGCCTCGTGCTCTTTGGCATTTTCTTCTTTTTGCATCTGCCTTGTATGGTATAGAATCCCACGGCATCCTCTCCAGGTGAGCAGACCACTTATAACTCGCCCTATTTTTGTATCTAGTGCAAGATTGGTTCTGTGCCAATTCTTTCTGTTTCTCTTACCCTTTCAGTCAGTGGGTAGGGAGCAGAAATCGCTTCATATGATTCATTTTAACAAGCAGCAAATGAGTCAAGGACCATCTGTTGTAAAAGAAATGAAATGCTGGGCTTTCCTAGGCACGCACAAACACATTTTCTCACAATTCTACCCCCATCACCTGTGGGATCATCAAGTTCTATCAATGCTACGTTAACACACAAGTTTTGGCTCTTCAAGGAGACCTTCCACCCACTGCTTTCTTCTGATCTAATTTGGTTTGTGTTTCCATAATTTCTCCCTACTGCTGAGATTCAGGTTGTGATGATTGTTGTTCCAAACACTTTGACATGTTGCTTCATTTAGTTTTTTTTGGATTACACCAAACATTCTTTCCTAGGGAAAGAAAAATAGCTTCCGAAGTAGACCAGCTGGTCTCACTTGACCCCAAATAGGGTGGTGGTGGTCAGGCCATCATGTTTGCTAAGGATGGAATTCAAAGATAGACATGTGGTTGGGTGACGAAGTTCACCAGCCAGAAGCAGCCTTGCGAAGGAAAACAAAAACTGGTGGGAACTGTTCAAGGTGGTACAAAGGTCTGCGGATTAGGCTTGTAGGCTGAGCTGAGCACCCAATTAAAACTGGCATTGTTAATTAGATTTGTGCGCAAATGGCTTTCAAACTGTCTCTGCCAATTTTATGAGTAGAGAAACTGGATAGACTGATTTAGCTGAATTGCTATGAAATGGTATAGTGTCTCCTGCTTGAGCAAGGGGCTGGAGTAGAAGACCTCCAAGGGTCTCTTCCAACTCCGTTATTCTGTAAGAGCAGGTAGAGCTGGGAGTGGAGCAGAGTTAAACAAGATTAATTTCAGGGAAAAAGATCAGGACCTTGCGTTAAGTTGCAGTACAGGAGATTTATTCAAGCTGGTAACACAAGAATCTAGTCAATTAATGGGGTCAGCACTAAATTAATGTTTAGATAAAGGTTGAAAAAATTCAGGAGGGGTTACGCTTAGGCCGCTTGTGGCAACATAAGGACTCTAAGCTGATGACACATTTAACTCTGCCTCGCGCCAGCTCTGTCTGCTCTAAATTTACTCAAAAAAGAGAACTAATTTCACAAATGTTTTTCGAACCAGGACTCCTCTTTACAATTGGGTAAGGACTATTGTTATTAAAATAGTCCCTTGGGAGCTCTTCTCTTACACACACACACACACACACACACACACACACACACAAATAAGAGAAGTGCTCCCAAGGTGCTCCTATATCTATCTATCTATCTATCTATCTATCTATCTATCTATCTATCTATCTATCTATCTATCTATCTATCTATCTATCTATCCATGGTTGCAGAGTCGTTATAATGCAGCATTGCAGGCTAACTCACTGACTGAAGTTAGATCCCGACTGGCTCAAGATTCACTCAGCCTTCAATCCTTCCTAGGTGGGTAAAATGAGGACCCAGATTGTTGGGGGCAATAGGCTGATTCTGTAAACCACTTAGAGAAGGCTTTAAAGCACTGTGAAGTGGTATATAAGTGCTATTGCTATATTAATCAACTTATATTGCAACCCAATTATAAAACCTTCCATTAAAAATGAGTATGAGAAACTGGATAAATGATTTGTACAAAAAAAAAAAAAAAAACCAGTCTGATGGATTCCTGTCCAAAAAATTTGGATGTAATAGTCGAAATAATTATTCAGGGTTCATCCCCAAAGAACAGATGAAGTCTATTGCTTCAGAAGTAGTCTGGCCAATTAGCATAATTTACGCCATTTGGATGATTACTTAATTGGCTTATTTGCATGCATTTAAGTATGCATAAATAATGCCAATGACAAAGTGACATAAAGGATGAAATGTTATCAATTATGTCATTTTTTTCCCCCCACAACACAAAACGATTGGATTTTGTTCTTTACATAAATTTGGATTTAACAGATGCTTGGATTCAATGGACACGTCTTTCTCCTTTCTGGTCTGTAAAAATGTTACCCTGAGTTACAGTGTAAAGGAAAACTGAGCTTTCACAGTAAGCCTCTGACTATCTGATCACAACATGTAAGCACCCCACACCAGGGGTGGGATTCTAACAGTTCGGACCAGTTCTATAGAACTGGTGGTTACGATTCTGCGCAGTTCGGAGAACCGGCAAATCGCACCATTAGCTGGCCCCTCCCCTCCCCACCCACCCCACCCAGGAGGCTTCCCTGAGGCCCAATCAGAGGGTTGGGGGAGGGAGAAGTGGCCTGAGAGCAGAGCTGAACCTTCCTTAGGATTGAAGCTTCTATTTTTCAGTGCAGACTCAGGCAGCAGATTGCAGAAAGGTGGATCTCTGAGTGAAGCTGTGATTCTGCAAGCCGCTCAATCTGCCTGCCCGCTTGGCCTGATTTTGGGTAAAAGTTGCTCTTTTTTTAAAATAAAAAATTCTATCTTTACATATATATATTTATAATATTTACATATAAGCCATGCCCACCAACCCACACCCACACTCTGTTAAGACATTTGAATCCCACCCCTGCCCCACACTCTACCTGTGGCTTGCTTATTTTGCAAGGAATTATTACAGCAGGATTTTTTTTAGGGTGGGTGGGGGGTGGGGGGAGAGATGGTGAATTGATGACATCTCTGTGAAAGCAGAGCTGATGTCTACAGTCAAGATTGAATTGCTGGAGAGTTGACCAGTTCTTTGGAATGTCTCTGGAGAATGAGAGAACAGGGGATCACCCACATGTGCTCTGGGCAGCTTTTCTCCAGCTTTTGGTCTACTGTAATTGGATTTTGGAGACATATTACTAGAGATGTTATTCAGCAGGTTCTGACCAGTTCTGGTGAACCGGTAGCGGATATTTTGAGTAGTTCGGAGAACCGGCAAATGCTGGTCTCACTCCTATCTATTCTCTGCCTCCCAGGTCCAAGCTGATTAGCTGGGTCTTCTTTTGTTGCCCTGCACAGGAGAATGGATCTGGAAAGCAGGTTAGTGGGGTGAGGAGCAGTGGTGGGATTCAAAATTTTTTACCACCAGTTTGATGGGGGTGGCATGGTGGGCGCGCTTTGCGTGCGTGCACACACTTTGCATGTCCACCCACCAAACACACACTTTGCACAGGTGCAGAGGCATATTGCACAGGCATAGAGGAGTTCCAACTCACCTCCTGCAACCCTGAACTCTCCCAGTCGCTTCAGCAGCTGCCACACAAAGCAGCTGCACTTCAAACTTTCAAACAACTTAGGATTGCATTAGCTTTTTACCAGTAGTGTGCAGCAGCAGCCAAAAAAAGCTAATGAAATCCTGAGTTGTATTAACAGAGGGATACAATCGAGATCAAGGGAGGTACTAATACCACTCTACAAAGCCTTAGTAAAACCACACCTAAGAGTCCTGCATCCAGTTTTGGTCACCAAATTATAAAAAAGATGTTGAGACTCTAGAAAAAGTACTGAGAAGAGCAACCAGGATGATTAGGGGACTGGAGACTAAAACATACGACGAACAGTTGCAGGAACTGGGCATGGCTAGTGTAGTGAAGAGAAGGACCAGGGGAGACAGGATAGCAGTGCTTCCAATATTTGAGGGGCTGCCACAGAGAGGAGAAAGGGGTCAAGCTATTTTCTAAAGCACCTGAAGGCCAGACAAGGAATAATGGCTGGAAACTAAACAAGGAGAGATTTAACCTGGAAACAAGGAGAAACTTTCTGACAGTGAGAACAATCAACCCATGGAACAGAATTTGCCTTCGGAAGTTGTGGGAAAGCCATCACTGGAGACTTTCAAGAAGAGATTGGACTGCCATTTGTCAGAAATGGTGTAGGGTCTCCTGCTTGGGTGGGGGTTGGACTAGATGACCTACAAGGTCCCTTCCAACTCTGATTATCTGTTATCAAAAGCAGGGAATAAAGGTGAGTATGGGAGCCCAGGAGGACAGACGGGCCCAACAGCAGAGTGGCAAAGAGAATTGGTTCGGTCTCTGTTGCTCATTGGTGCTACCGGCTCGGCAGAACTGGGCCAAACCGGTGGAATACCATCCCTGGTGGGGAGGGAATGGGGATTTTGCAGTAACCTTCCCTCAGGAGTGGGGAGGGAATGGAAATTTTACAGTATCCTTGTTAGGGATAACATTGTTTACCTAACTTAGTTTGGATAAAAATAATATATATAAACTATGTTAGTGAGTTTAAGTGTATGTATCACTTTAAACTGTAAACCAAGTTTTTGGGTGCGGTTGTAAAATCACCATAAGAGGGAGCAAGAGAGCTCACTGTTTACTGGCTTTAACTGGAATGCTGACAATGATGAATTGATGGTGATAACTGCGTGTTTGCTGAGAGAAGAAAAGGGGTTTGATTTTTCTTCATATCTCTGACTGCAAAAGAGATATATCACTGGACTGATTGATTGTAAGTTTAATGAACTTTTTTTCGACACTGGACTTTGCAAACTGATTAACCCCCGGACTGACTGAACTTAGTGTATGACATATGGACCGTTTGACTATGCTATAACTCTTGCTGGAATAAAAACTATTTAACTTGCACAGTGTATCTGTCTTACTGAGTGTAAGCTACTACAACGTTTTGTCTCACATATCTGCCTGTCTGCTAGACTGCCGTTGCACGTTCTGCTAGGGTGTATATCCCTAACAATCCTTCCCCTGCCACGCCCAACCAGCCACACCTACCAAGCCACAGCACGCCTACCAAGCCCCCAGAACCGGTAGTAAAAAATTTTTTTGATCCCACCACTCTTATTCTGGAGCTATCTCCTTGCAAAGATTTCCTTTCCAAATGGAAAAGTTCCCCATCCACCCCAAGATATAGACCACCCTATTCTTATTGGCCTTTTGGAGAGCTGTGAAGGCCTGGCTCTTCTCACAGGCGCTAGGGTTAGTTTATAAGATCCAGCATAGATATACAGCATGTGTTTTTTTGTTTTGTTTTTAACGACAGGGCCTTGATCCAAATGTGCATATGTTGATTTTATCACTGAGGCCACATTGAGAATACGGCATCCAGTTCTGTTAACCCCAATCAGCCTCTTTTAATGACCCCATAATCCCTTGCGGGGTGGAGTCAGGGCAACTGAATAGAGCGAAGTGATTACTGGCCGGATGCTCTTCCTGTCACCAATGCTGAGTTCGATTCAGCAGATATATTCTCACCACGCCCAGAGAGAGAAAAATATCTGCCTCTGCCTAGGACCGAACTCACAGCCTCCTGATTGTGAGGTGAGAACTGCACCTCTAGGCCACCACACAGCTCAGTTCTGTTAACCACAATAACAACAAGGAAAGAGTGCGGAGAAGAGCAACAAAGATGACTAAAATCTCAGGGAAAGGGTGAGGAGGCTAAATCATACCATGAATGGCTAAGGGAACTAGGTATGTTTACTCCAATGAAGAGAAGGTTCAGGGGAGACATGATAGCAGCCTCGAAAGGGCTTTCACGGAGAAGGGGGCAACAATTTATTCTCCAAAACACCTGAGGGCAGGACAAGAAGCAACGGGTCGAAGTTCATCAGAGGGAGATCCAACCTGGAACGAAGGAGGAATTTCCTCACAGTGAGAATGATCAATTGAATAACTTCTCTCCTGGAGTTGTGGATGTCCCAAAGGTGCTTTTTCAGGAGGCAACTGGACTTTCTGTTTTTTTCTTTGAAGACATTTCACTTCTCATCTAAGAAGCTTCTTCAGCTCTGACTGGATGGGGAGGAATGGAAGGATTATTTGACCTGGATGACCGGGAATCTCTATAGATATTTAGCTAAAGCAGGATTAGAACTCACCATCTCCTGGTGATTGATCCAAGCCAGCTTTCATGGCTTAATCAGGGTTAGAATTCACCATCTCCTGATTTCTAACCTAGCCCCCTAACCACTAGGACCAACTTGGTAAAATAATTCCTTGGATTCTTGCAATCTCCAGTGCTTATATCTGGGCAATTTTACAGAACAACACAGAACTACATTGCAAAAACATAACATTTACTAGGTCAATAAATTTCTAAAGCATTTGTAATCAGGGAATTGTTTTTTGTTTTTTTTTTGCATTAATTCAATTTTCCTTTTGGACTATTTTGACTTCCTGCAGATGCTGGTGGTGGAGAATGTCTGTGAGAGAACTTCAAATTAACTCTGAGTGATGCTTTTAAGGGACATTTTAATGGTCCTCTCGCTCCCAAATTTTTGAATTATATCTATAAAATCCTTCCAATGCTTGATTCTACATACTTGGTAAAATCATTTTTCCCCCTTTCGGGTTCAATCTGAGTAATAACATTTTTCTCTTTTCTCCCATTTCCTAAACATGTAATTTATCTAATAAAATAATTGTTATTAATGCTGCTGATATTATTATTTTATGTCACTGTTCATTTTCTTGCTGCTGGGTAGTATTTTAAATCATATTAATTTTCATTAGAGTTGCTAATTAGCAAGCAGTTATAAGGCTTTAATAATTTTGTAATGCCGTGCCTTTTTTTATTGGGTGTTTCATTAATTTCGATCAGCATGTAATCAGCTACATGACTCAATTCTTCAGCTAAAAAATTCCCATTTTCCAGACAGATCGCTTAGATAGCTGTTTGTGCATAAAAGGAGAGAGAGTTGAACTAAATCCACGAACCCAATCATTTTGCTGCAGTTTTTGTTCCTAAAATAGAATTTCAGCACAATAGAACAAGGAAATATCCCACACTCTATTTTATTCTTTTTAATTAGCTAAGAAAACTTGCTGAATAACAATTTCAATCTGCTTCGGGCCAGGATGCAAGGATAGGGTTGCTCTATTGCTGTGATGACCCAGGGCGTGGCACAAAGGCAACACAGTCAAATAAGCAAGAAGAGTCCCTTTAATACCTCCAACTTTGCCCCCAGTGTCCAGATTAACTTTGGCTGAAGAAAAAAACTCTCCCAAGAATAGTCTTTAAGTGGAGGAAATTCAGTCCGAAAACAAAGTACATACAAACTGTAAACAAAAATCCACACAAACCACGCTGCAGCAATTAACTTGATAGGGCAGGAGAAGGAATTGCAGACTTGAAAGCACGGCAAAACTCACAGAGTTGGGAAGACCTTGACAATAACAGATAACTCACAATTTGCTTGCAACAAGTTGCTGTGCGCAGCTTCCCTTTTTAAACACTGTGTTCCCAGCTGCAGATAATGAAGGGAATCAGGGCCCTTTCCTCCCCTGTAAACCATGCAACTCACATTGCTCCCTTTTCTGTTCCTCCCTGCATGCCCTAGGATGAAGAGGGCCTGGGACTGGGTCTTCCTCTGAATTCCCTCTCCCTTGCTCTACCTCTCCCCTGCTCTGCCCAGCCAGACTTTGCCCTTCCCCAGTTTCTTCCACAGCCAACGGAGCCACACTGCCATTCCCTGTCAACTACTCAGCCTCCCCCTCAGAATCAGATTCCGACAGGAGCATGACAATTGTTCTTTCTGAATGTCACAACATTCCCCGCTTTACACTTTGAATAACAAGAGTTGGAAGGGACCTTGGAGGTCTTCTAGTCCAACCCCCTGCTCAGGCAGGAAATCCTATACCATTTCAGAGAAATGGTTGTCCAGTCTCTTCTTAAAAACTTCCAGTGATGGAGCACCCACAACTTCTAGAGGCAAGTTGTTCCACTGGTTAATTCCTCACTGTCAGGAAATTTCTTCTTATTTCTAGGTTGCTTCTCTCTTTGGTTAGTTTCCATCCATTGCTTCTTGTCCTGCCTTCAGGTGCTTTGAAGAATAGCTTGACTCCCTCTTCTTTGTGGCAGCCCCTTGGATATCGGAAGGCTCCTATCCTGTCTCCCCAGGTCCTTCTCTTCACTAGGCTAGACATACCCAGTTCCTGCAACCTTTCTTCATATGTTTTAGCCTCCAGTCCCCTAATCATCTTTGTTGCTCTTCTCTGCACTCTTTCTAGAGTCTCGACATCTTTTTATGTTGTGATGATTTGATCTGGATATAATATTCCAAGTGTGGCCTTGGTCAAAGCACACTTGGAATATTGTACCCAGTTCTGATCAGCACAATTAAAAAAAAAGATGTTAAGATTCTGGAAGAGCAACAGGAATGATGAGAGGGACTGGAGGATGAAACATTTGAAAACCAGTTACAGGAAGTGGGCATGTCTAATCTAATGAAAAGAAGGACTAGGAGAGACATGATAGCAGTGTTCCAATATTTGAGGGGTTTTTACCAAGTCAAGGGGTCAAACTATTTTCCAAAGCACCCAAAGGCAAGATGAGAAACAATGATTGGAAACCAACCAAGGAGAAAAGCAACCTAGAACTAAGGAGAACATTTCGGTGGGAGCAATCAACCAATGGAATAGCTTGCCTTCAGAAGTTGTGGGTGCTCCATCAGATACCTGTCTCATATTACCATATGTGGTGGACTTGTGCGGATGCTAAAAAATATTGGACTAAAATCCACATGTGGTTGGAAAAAATGACAAAAAAACATGTAGATTTGAAACCAGAGATATTTTTATTGGGAATTTTACCTGATACATATAGCAAAGATTTGAAATACCTGATTGTAAATGTATTAACAGTGGCTAGGATTGTATTGGCTAAAAACTGGAAAAATGAGAAAATACCATCGCAGGTGGAAATCATTAAGAAAATATTGGAATGTGCTGAAATGAGTAGATTGACATTTGAAATCAGAGAACAAGAGGATAAACAATTTTATAAAATTTGGGATCTTTTCTATCAATGGTTAGACAATAAAATACAATAATGAAATATGTAGAATTTTAGAAAATAATAAATATATAAAGTTGTATTTTTTTCTTTTTTTTACTATATCTATAAAAAAAATTTAGGATAGATTTGGGAGGATTATATGAATTGTTACAAAATAATACTAAGTAAATTATAGTCATCTCACAAAATATGAATGAGTAAAATTATTGTCAAATGATTGATTAATAATGATACTAGGGTATTCAATTTCTGATTGATAATATGAGCTATTATGCAATGTAACTGTAATTGAAGACTATGAAATGGATGCACAAAAATATTTGTAAACCAACCGGCACACTCCTTGTATACTTATGGAAGAAAGGTTGATGTTTTTATGTTTTGTTTGTTCATGTTTGTCTTTAAAAATCAATAAAAAATTTACAAAAAAGAAGAAGAAGAAGAAGAAGTTGTGGGTGCTCCATCACTGCTTTCTTTCAAAAAGAGACTGGACAACCATTTATCTGAAATGGCACAGGGTATTCTGCTTGAGAAGGGGTTGGGTTAGAAGGCCCTTCAAACTCTGCTATTCTATATTCTAAGGAAAGAAGCATCCTAGAACTATGGAGAAATTCCCTAATGATGAAAACAGTTGATCAGTGGAACTGCTTGCCTTCAGAAGTTATGGCTGCTCTATCACTGGGGGCTTTTAAGAAGAGACTGGACTGCCATTTATCTGAAATGATATAGGGTCTCTTGCTTGAACAGGGAGTGGGATTAGAACACCTCCAAGATCCCTTCCGACTCTGTTATTCTGTTGTTCTAGCTTAAACTCCTGGTGGCTTAATCTACCTGTACTGAAGGAGTACATCCCCCAGACCTTATCACGTTGCATTCTCTACTAAATCTGTGAAATGCTTCCATTTCCTACAGGTGAACTGCTTAAAGTGCCATTACAATTGCTATCAGCCTGCCTTCCATTGTAGACCTGTATACTGTATGAGTCAAAAAGAGGGCTGTGAAAATATTTACAGACCCCTCACATCCCGGACATAAACTGTTTCAATTCCTTCCCTCAAAACAAACGCTATAGAGCCCTGCACACCAGAACAACTAGACACAAGATCAGTTTTTCCCTGAACGCCATCACTCTGCTAAACAACTAATTCCCTCAACACTGTTCAACTATTGCTAATTCTGCATTACTATTATTATTAATCTTCTCATCGTTCCTATCACCCATCTCCTCCCACTCATGACTGTATGACTGTAACTTTGTCTCTTGTATCCTTATGATTTATATTGACTGTTTCCTAGTATGATTTGATTGCTTATGACTATCATTAAGTGTTGTACCTTATGATTCTTGACGAATGCATCTTTTCCTTTGTGTACGCTGAAAACATTTGCACCAAGACATATTCCTTGTGTGTCCAATCACACTTGGCCAATAAAGAATTCTATTCTATTCTATTCTATTCTATTCTATTCTATTCTATTCTAT
>NW_020716985.1:245659-255982 GCF_900518725.1 Notechis scutatus | reverse complement strand
TTATTATTATTATTATTATTATTATTATTATTATTATTATTATTATTTTCTTGAAAGCCTCCAGTGATAGAGCACCCACAGTGTCTGAAGGCAAGTCGTTTCACTGGTTGACTGTTCTCGCCATTAGGAAATTTCTCCTTAGTTCCAGGTTATTTCTCTCCTTGATAAGTCTCCATCCATTGTTTCTTGTCCTGCCTTCAGGGGCTTTGGAAAATATGTTGACCCCCCACCCCTCATCTTTGTGCAGTGGTGGGTTTCAAAGATTTTTCCTACTAGTTTGGTGCGAGTGCGTGATTTGCGCATGTGTAGCATTTGCAACTCACCTTCTGCTGCAAGCCCTGTGTGTAAAACAGCTGCTGTGCGGCAATTGGCTGTGCTGTGCGAAGCAGCTGAGGTTGAAATGCAGGAAATAAAAGTCAGCATAGAGCCAGGGCAGGTGGGACGGCCAGCAGTTGATCATTGGAGAAAATTGGTTCGCTCACAGACGGTCATCGGAGCTACCGGTTTGGCTGAACCGGGCCGAACCGGTACAATCCCACTGCTGTCATTGGGGCAGCCCCTCAAATATTGAAACACTGCTATCATGTCACCGCTAGTCCTTCTATTTGCTAGACTAGACATACCCAATTCCTTTGACCATTCTTCATATATTTTATCCTCCAGTCCCCTAATCATCTTCATTGCTCTTCTTTGCACTCTTTCCAGAGCCTCGACATCTTTTTTTAAATTGTGGTGACCAAAATTGGATGCTATATTCCAAGTATGGTCGTAGTAAAGCTGGGTAAAGCGGTAGGCAGAGATTAAAGCGGTCGGAAGTTTTATAGACAGAGATCTAGCCCAACTTTGAATGACATGTCAGGCATCCCGTAGCCAACCAAAAGGGGTGGGACCAGATTAAAAGACTTAACACGTAGTTGGGCATGAAGATTGAATTAAGTGAATATCAACAGTATTACTTTGGATTAATGTAATGGCTAAATTTAATACAGGGATTTACAGGGATTCACATCCTTTCACATCTAATTTGATTCACATTTAAAATAAATTAAGAAGCATGACAGATTGGGGGGGATCCTTTCTCTCTCTTATGCACATGAATCTCATAAACAGAGGAAGTTATGGCACAAATAAAGGTATAAATAAATAAATAGGTATCAATAGAATTTTTTATTGGCCAAGTGTGATTTGACACACAAGGAATTTGTCTTGGTGCAAATGCTCTCAGTGTACATAAAAGAAAAGATACATTCATCAAGAGTTTAGAATCATAAGGTACAACACTTAATACTAGTCATAGGATACAATAAGCAATTAAATCATACCAGGAAACAGTCAATATAAATCGTAAGGATACAAGCAACAAAGTTACAGTCACACAGTCACAAGTGGGAGGGGATGGGTGATAAGGAGTGATGAGAAGATTAATAGTAATAGTAGTGCAGACTTTGTAAATAGTTGGACAGTGTTGGGGGAATTATTTGTTTAGCAGAGTGATGGCTTTCAGGGAAAAACTGTTCTTGTGTCTAGATGTTCGGGTGTGCATGGCTCTATAGCATCGTTTTGAGGGAAGGAGTTGAAGCAGTATATATCCAGGATGTGTAGATAAATATTTTCACAGCCCTCTTTTTGACTTGTGCAGCATACAGGTCCTTGATGGAAGGCAGGTTGGTAGTAATTTTTTTTTTTTTTTGCAGTCCTAATTATCCTCTGAATTCTCTGTCTGTCCTGTTGGGTTGCAGAACCAAACCAGACAATTATAGAGGTGCAGATGACAGACTCAAGAATTCCTCTGTAGAACTGGATCAGCAACTGTATTAAAAGTAAAAGTTTCCCCCTTCCCCCAAGTCACTGGTCACACTATCCAATCCAGTTGCCAGCTGGTTGCTTGGTTACTTCGCTCTTCCTCTGGCCCGCCACCTGTGAGAATGTCCATTATTGTTTTGGCTATCAAACCCCATCTATTTCCCCCCATCTCTTTGTTGTGTGGCAATCCTGAAGCCTCCAAGTTGGCCTCAGCCACGTTCACTTCAGGGCTGACAAAGAGACTGGACAGTCACTTGTTTAAAATGGTATAGGGCAGAGATGGTATTCAGCAGGTTCCAACCGGTTCTGGAGAACCAGTAGCAGAAATTTTGACTAGTTCGGAGAACCGGCAAATCCCGCCTCTGACTGGCCCCGCCCCATCTATTCTCCACCTCCCAAGTCCCAGCTGATTGGATGGGACTTCTTTGGTTGCCCTGCACAGGAGAATGGAGCTGGAAAGCAGGTTAGTGGGTTGGGGAGGGAATGGGGATTTTGCAGTATCCTTCCCCTGCCACGCCCACCAAGCCACACCCACAGAACTGGTAGTAAAAAAAATTTGAATCCCACCACTGGTATAGGTTCTCCTGCTCGAGCAGGGGGCTGGACTGGAAGACCTCCAAGGTCCCTTCCAACTCTATTCCAATTAAATTGATTAAGCAAGGTCATACGCTTAGGCAAGAAAAACCAAGTGCACAGGTATTGAATAGGTGGTACCTGGCCCAAGAAAAGTCTTAAAACAGGGCAAAACTCCCTGAACAAATTTCTTTGACTTTCCTTCATGAATAATTGGTTCAAAATGATTTGGCAGCAGTGGTTTTCAGAAACAAAAATTTGGGCTCAAATTGTGGTCATAAGCTCAGGACTACCTGTACACTAGACACTCAAAAGGTGTTTTCTTAAAAAAATTAAAAATAGATGAGGTAGTTTTTTTATCCTAAATGGAGCATGACATTACTGCAAGTTTCGTGCCAGGATGAAAAGGTTTCCATGAAACAAAGTGACAGCAGATCATGCATAATTCAAGTCCTGTCTTGATCTTATAATCATTCAGTATGAACATAAACAGAGCAGCAATCCAAATATGTTAAGACTGTCTAAAGCACAGGCAGCCCTTGACTTTTAACCGTTTGCTTAGGGGCCGTTTGAAGGCACAACAGGACTGAAAAAAGTGATTTATTACCATTTCTTACACTTATGATCATTGACAAAGTAGACCACAGCCTATTTATAGTAAGCTAGAAAAAAGTGGGATAGATAGCACCACCACCAGATGGCCGACAAACCGTACTCAATGAGTAGTCCTTAATGGGTCTAAGTCTACATGGAGGGAAGTAAGCAGTGGGGTGCCACAAAGGTTCTGTCTTAGGCCCGGTGCTCTTCAATATCTTCATTAATGACATAGATGAGGGAATAGAAGGGGAACTTACCAAATTTGCAGATGATACTAAGCTGGCAGGAATAGCTAACACCCAAGAAGATAGGCTCAAGATCCAGATGGATCTCAACAGACTGGAACACTGGGCCCTATCTAACAAAATTAAATTCAATGTAAAGAAAAGCAAAGTTCTACACTGTTGAGGTAATTCCCCATTAGGAGAATGAGCGCATACAGGGAGACGTATTTGAGAGAAGTGTTTGAATAATGCACACACAGCACACAGATACACTGTACAGTAAATGTAGGTTTTTACTTCCAGAAAGGTTTAAGCAAAGTTCAGAACAAGCAGTCCAAAGTCATTTACAGGTAAGTCAGTCAGTTTTCAGTCCTGGGATAATCCAATTACAAAATCCAGTGTCAAAAAACAGTTCAGTATCAGACTTACATCAAATTCATGAATATCAGTCAATTATGAAAAATGGAGGAACGGCAATACTCTCTAACAGAAGGAATGGCAATACTCTCCAACAGAAGGAAAACAGAGACTCAGACTCTCTTCTGAGACTAAGACTAAGACAACCCAGGTTTCTGGCTCCATCTTATGTCCATTTGAGAAACCACGCCCAATTACACTTTTAGGATTCTTAAAGATACAGTATTAAAATGGTTATCCTGGTTTATATATTTCCAACCCAAATACCTGTTAGGTGACTTATATTCCTAACATACACTTAGGCAAGAAAAACCAAAAATACACATATAGACTGTGTGTAACCAGGTTTAATAGCAATAACTATGAGAGGAATCTTGGAGTCTTAGTGGACAACCAGCTAAATATGAGCCAGCAGTTTGTGGTGGCAGCCAAAAATACTAATGCAATCCTAAATTGCATTAACAGAGGGATACAATCGAGATCAAGTGAGGTACTAATACTACTCTATAAAGCCTTAGTAAGACCACACCTAAAGTACCGCATCCATTTTTAGCCACCCCACTATAAAAAAGATGTTGAGACTCTAGAAAGAGTGCAGAGAAGAGCAACCAGGATGATTTGGGGATTGGAGGCTAAAAGATATGAAGAACGGTTGCAGGAACTGGGCATGGCTAGTCTAGTGAAGAAAAGAACCAGGGGAGACAGAATAGCAGTCTTCCAATATTTGCCACAGAGAGGAAGGGGTCAAGCTATTTTCTAAAGCCCCCGAAGGCCAGACAAGGAATAATGGATGGAAACTGAACAAGGAGAGATTCAACCAGGAAATAAGGAGAAACTTTCTGACAGGGAGAACAATCAACCAATGGAATAGAAGTTGCCCTCGGAAGTTGTGAGAACGCCATCACTTGAGACTTTCAAGAAGAGACTGGACTCCCATCTGTCAGAAATGGTTGGACTAAATGACTTACAAGGTCAACTCTGATTATCTGTTCTCTGAAGTATGTCCCGCAGGGCTGTGTAATCAAAATTCAGATGCTTGGCAACTGACTCATTTTGCAGAATAATAAAAGGGACCCTGGAGGTCTTCTAGTCCAGCCCCCACTGCTCAGGAAACTCTAATACCATTTCAGACAAATGGTTATCCAATCTCTCTCTCTCTCTCTCTCTTGTTACAATATCTCATTATAGAATAAAATACAAAAGCAGATAATAGGACACAATGTGGAGGGGAAGAGGAAAAGAGAAGTGAGGGAAAGAGAGGGAAAATAAAATAAAAAAGACACTGACTTCCCTCTGTTGCAGTAAAACAAAACATTAACATCAAACCTCAACTTCTTACTTTTCCATAATACTATAAACTAGCCATTTCCATAACAAATAATCAATCTAATCAGTAAAGCTCAAAATCAAAGTTTCATTTTTTTCCACCTCAAGCACAAAGTCCAGTTTCCATGTAGCAACACAAATACCTGTATTCTTTCCTTTGATCAAAATGGTCCATTTAGCCATCTCTGCCAACTCCATCAACTTCTGTAGCCATTCGTCCATGGTGAGAATCGAAATGTCCTTCCGTTTTTGTGCATATAGTAGTCTTGCTGCCGTCAACATATATATGAACAGAGATATTTTTTCTGAGTCTTTTTTCTAGTCCAAATTCTTCTTAAATACTTCAGTATTTAATACTTCCAGCATTTAAGTATTCAGAATAACCACAACTTCTGGAGACAAGTCATTCCACTGATCAATTGTTTTCACTGTCAGGAAAATTTTCCTTAGTTTTAGGCTGGTTCTCTCCTTAGTTTCCATCCACTGCTTCTTGCTTTGATGGGAATGTTTATTATAACATTTATGTTTATTACAAGGAATAATGGATGGAAACTGAACATGGAGAGATTCAACCTGGAAATAAGGAGAAATTTTCTGACTGTGAGAACAATCAACTGATGGAACAGAAGTTGCCTTCAGAAGTTGTGGGAGCTTCATCACGGGAAGCTTTCAAGAAGAGACTGGACTGCCTTTTGTCAGAAATGGTGTAGGGTCTCCTGCTTGGGCAGGGGGTTGGACTGGATGACCAGCAAGGTCCCATCCAACTGTTAATCTGTTAAAAAAAGGGGGGACTAGAATTCACCATCTCTTGGTGATAGCCCCAGAATCACCCAGTTGGCTTTCATGCCTAAAGCAGAACTTGAACTCCCTGTTTCCTGGTTTCTAGGCTTCACCACGAAACCAAACAGGCTCTAAACATGGCAGAGGGTTTGTCACAATCACAGCAGTGTTGAAAAGAATTGTGTTTCTTCCTCTCTGCCTTTCCCTTGTTTTAGAGCTCTTGAAAGCAGATTTGATAGAATCCTCTTGGACTACCAATGAAATTATATCAAAAGCACTTAAGGATTTGGTTTTGGGTTTTTTTGTTTTTTTTTAATGGCGAGGATATCATAATCTGCCCTCTCACTTTAAAGACAATTTTGAAGATTAGTGCAAGACGAGAAAGCATCTGAAATCAGCTGGGAGAGTGGGATAAAAAAAAACCATTTCTAATCCTTCACTGTTGCTTGTGAATCAAAAGGGAATTAACTGTCAGATGAAAGGGAATGAATGCCCTGCTTTTGGTATCAAAATCTCTTCACTTTAATCAGAAGATAATAGCTATCTTAGCAGCTGAACCATGATTAGAACTTAAATAAATCCACTCTCCATATTTTCCCATGATGGATTATGATGTTGAGTTTGCTCACACCCTTTTGTAACTTGAGATCTACCAATTATTCCATTAAAAGGCTGGAAAGAAAATAAAACCACGCCTTCCAAGAAGGATGTGCTGATATTTGAAAACATTCCATTGTTGTAGTTACAGTAAATTTACAGCAGAATTTAATGTCTTATGCAATGCTTTTATAGACACACCTTCATCTGAGCTGAATTAATTCTTTGTCCTGACACGTGTCACTAAACCATAAGCTGGCAATCGCCGCACCAGATTCTGTGATCTTAGTTTATCTTTGAGTTATTAATTTCAACAAAAGATAATATCTGTAGTTCTGGGTTGAACTGTGGGGTCCTTGGTGGTCTCTGAGTTTGGTTGTTTTCTTGCAGACATTTCATGACCCAACTAGGTAACATCACCAGTGGGTAATTGGGAAATAGCTAGGTGGCTTCATGAAACATTTGCAAGAAAACAATCAAGCTCAGAGGCAAGTTTAATGAAAAGAAGGACTAGGGGTGACATAGGGGCCTCTGGGAGGGTGAAAACAGCCTCCCCCAGGCTCTGGAGGCCTTCCGGAAGCTGAAAACAGGCCCATTTCACAACTTCTGGTATTTCCAGTAGGACCATTTTTCGCCTTCCGAAGGGCCCAGAGGCTTCCCCCGGGCCTCTGGGAGGGCAAAAACAGTCTTCCCAGGCTCTGGAGGGCTTACAGAAACTGGAAACAGGCTCGTTTCTGGACTTCCTGAGCCTCTTCACGGATCTTGCACTTACCTGCATCGAAAATGGGCCATGTGGAGACTCCTGGGAGGGGAGGAGCAGGGTGGGCGGGGCCAGCCAGTCTGTTCAAATACTGGTTCGGCAAACTAGATTCAAATTTAACATCTGGTTCACCCAAACCAGTCTGAACTGGTAGAACCCCACCCCTGAGACCAACTCTCCACTCCATAGAGCCGGATAGAAAAGATCTAGCATCTGACAAGCCTGATTTTCAATCTTAGGCTTATGTCGTGACTGCAGAAGTTTTTTTTTTTTCATTTTGAAGAATGCTGTTTGAACGTTCTCCATCCTTGTCTTTTCTTCAGGGGTCATGTCCCAGCTTTCACGTAAACGAGCCTTTATTCAGATATGTAATGGAAGGTGTTATCCTTGGCACATCTTTATACTAGAGCACAATGGGAAAAATGGACGTATCAAATGTTCACCTTGTTAATTTTTCGAATCTCTTCTTTTCATCTGGCCTCTCTCTTCCTCTAACAGGAGGACGACTTCTGGATCATAATTAGATGTCTTCCTGCCCTTTTCAATTTATTGATTCGTTAGGCTGTTTCAAAGATTGAGTAAATCTGGGTGAAAGATGTAATTTTAAGTGCTGATGTTGGGAAAAGGGAAATCCTTGGCTAGATTGGTCAATTAATCACAGGTTATGTCATCCACTCATTTGATAGTCTCTTGTTGCAGCAGAAGGAAAATTGTATTATTTTAACTAATAGTTATCGGGTCTGGCAGCTAATTCTCATATGGCGGTGTGTAACCTTCAATGATAAGATTTCCCTCTGATTTATGTTGATTTTGGAAAGTTTTTTAGACCGAAAGACAAAGAGAGAATTAATTTTTGATGGTTTTATGGAGATGCTAGTTAGAGAGAGGGAGGGTTGGGAATAAAATTAGATTTGGAAAAATGGCAAAACCTGCCTTTATCAACGTTAGGAAGGATTGCCATGATAAAAATGAATATCCTACCAAAACTGCTTTTTCTGTTCCAAACTCTACCTATAAAAATTGGAAAAGAAATTCTTTGATGATTTGAACAAATTGACTCTGGAATTTATTTGGCAAGGAAACAAAATGAGAATAAAATTGAACATGTTACAAGAATCTAAAGAAAATGGAGGATTCAGACCACCAGATTGGTTTTTATATTACCAAGCATGTGTGCTAACATGGTTCAAAGAATGGATAACCCTTAGGCGCAAGAGAGTGTTAGACTTAGAAGGACATGATTTAAAACTAGGATGGCACACCTTCCTATGGTATGAGAAGACTAAAATCCATAAGGTAAAGGTTCCCCTTGCGCATATCTAGTAGTCATTTCCAGCTCTAGGGGACTGTGCTCAACTCCGTTACAAACCAAAGAGCCAGCGCTGTCTGAAGATATCTCCGTGGTCATGTGGCCGGCATGATTAAATGCCAAAGGTGCATGGAACGCTGTTACCTTCCCACCAAAGGGGTCCCTATTTTTCTACTTGCATTTTTACATGCTTTCGAACTGCAAGGTTGGCAGAAGCTGGGACAAGGAACGGGAGCTCACTCGGTTATGTGGTGCTAGGGATTCGAACCATAAAATCCATAGATACTTTCAAAATCACTATATAAGAAACTCACTAACATCTGTATGGGGAAAAAAAATAAAACCTGAAATGTATTTGAAAATCCCAGAATGGCTCTCAACAATGGAAGCCTTTACATACCCAAATCTGGTGAAGTTTGAAAAAAATGGTGACATATAAAGACATTTTGGACACTGATTGGAAATTAAAATCGAAGCAAGAGTTTGAAGACCAGGCATTATACCATCATGGTGGCCTCAATTGCAAATATAATCTAGATATGATATAGATATGAACAAGTATAGTTTTTATAAAGGACAAACACCTTTTGATAAGATACTGTTGAATTCTGACGAAAAACTAATTAAGAAGGTATATAACTTGGTAGTAAATTTAAAAATGGAGGATGGACAAATAAAAGACACAATGGTACAAAAAGGGGGAAAACTTTTGGCTATAACATAGAATTAGAGAAGTGGCAAAACTTATGGGACAGGAATTATAGATTAATGATGGCACCCTTCTTATAAAGAAAATTTATATAAAATGTTTTATAGATGGCATTTACCACCTGCATGGTTAGCTAAAATGTTTAAAAACATGTCTAGCATGTTGGAAATGCAATAAAAAAAACAAAACCAGGCACATTTTATCATATGTGGTGGACCTGTGTTAAAGCAAAAAAAAAAAAAAAATGGGCAAAAGTACACAGATGGCTAGAAAAGATAATAGGGAAACATGTAGATTTTAAACCTGAACTGTTTTTCTTAGGGATGATATAAAAAAAATGATAAGAAAAGGATGTATTTAATATTACATGTTGTAACAGCAGCGAGGAATATCTTTGCACAATATTGGAAAAATGAAGAAACACCGCAAGATGAAGAGATCATTAAGAAGATATTAGATTGCGTAGAAATGGATAGTCTTACAATGAAAATTAAACAGAAAGAAGACACAGAATATTATAAACATGGAACTTATTTTACCAGGGGTTGGAAAAAAGGGGTGGAGAGTAAAAATAGAATCTGTATTGCTAAGCAAGTTAAACACCCAGACAACATGGTGTTTATTAAGTACTAAGAAATGTGATTAATAGAAAATCAATAAAATTTATTTTTAAAAAAAACAAGAGAGAGGGTTGGGGAGGGGGAGTAAGAGAAACAGATAACCAACCTGGTCCCCAGTTGTGGGATTCAGCCAGTTCTCACCAGTTTGGAAGAACCGGTTGTTAACTTTCTGAGCAGTTTGGTGAACTGGTTGTCGGAGGAAACAATTAGGGCAGAGAACCGGTTAATTTTTTGTTAAATTATTTGAATCCCACTATTGCTGGTTCCATTATGTGAAATGGATCAGATTCCCAGGATAATTGGAAAGAGCCATCAAGAACACTTCCTCCTATATGGACAGGGCAAGCCGCTAGTATATAAACAGAGAGCAAATCCGTCTCACTTCCAGCATTGATGATGTTACCCAGTTGGGTAATAAAATGTCTGCAAGAAAATAACCAGGTGCAAAGAGCACCAAGGACCCACAGAAAAGAAAGAAAGAAAGAAAGAAAGAAAGAAAGAAAGAAAGAAAGAAAGAAAGGAAGGAAGGAAGGAAGGAAGGAAGGAAGGAAGGAAGGAAGGAAGGAAGGAAGGAAGGAAGGAAGGAAGGAAGGAAGGAAGGAAGGAAG